>JAAAKC020188929.1:0-16486 GCA_010014765.2 Aenictocupidus jacobsonorum | reverse complement strand
TATATATATAATGCAATTCGTCAAGATGCAGCACAACGTCAATAATGTATATGAAATTCCATTTCTAAATAAAAATGTACTCGGCTTCATGAAAGATAAAAATAATGGTAGAATTATGACTGAGTTTATAGAATTAAGATCTAAAATGTGTGCAACACGAGTTCAGTGCTATGATAAAGACAAGAAAGCAGAAGGTGTAAAAAGCTGCATTGTTAAGGAGGAAATTATATTTAATGATTATTTGGATTGTTTAATAGGGAATAAGGCATTTATTATACAGCAGAATTTAGTTAAATCAGATAAATATAATATAAACACAGTAATACAAACAAAACATGCGTTAAGTGCTCATGATGATAAACGTCATATTTGCAATGATGGAATTAATACGCTTGCAGGGGGATACTAATCAATTATACAATAATAAATATTAATATCAAAGTGTATGCATTATTTTGTATTCATCTTAAGCAAGTAAATTCATACAGTTCGATTAAGTTTTAACAAAAATTTGACAGAATTATTTTCATTTACCATCGGAAAGTGTAAGCATTATAAATTAGTCAGTCATGGGACATTACACAAAACTTTTAATAGTAGTAGTATGCGCACGAATTATTAGCCTCATCTCTTGTCGTCCATTGTATCCGCACACCATATTGACCGCTAGCGAATGGAGAATGATTCATTCCATCTCACTAGACATTAGCGATATGCTATAATGCTCACTCACTCTCACTCATTCTGCTGCTGCAGCTGTTGCCAATTAATGCTGGAGGTGGAGTCATGTTGAATTTAAAACTTATCTAAATCTTAACCCACACCTCCAATGGGCGAATATGATTTTACTCTATCTCTTAGTAATTTTTGTCGCATTTTGTAAATTCCCTTTTAATTTTACACCATGAGATGGTGTGAGGTTCACTTCGATAATCCCCAAATGAGCTGGGTCTAGTGGAATAATGTTCATTTCCGGCATAGAATCATTTAGTTTAGGCACAATGTTGTTGAAGTTGACACACATGCATTTGGATAATTCGGGGTCGTGCTGCTTACAAACGTTCATTATATCAACTAAAATAGAAAACAAATATAACAAAAATTCTTAATGCCAAAATTCATCGACATTGTCTACGACGGTCCTACACAACTTTTTGTTTTTATGGGCGTCCCTACCAGGGCAAATCATTACCAGCACCAAAACGTACTTTACCACAGATAACTTCATGGTAGACAACCCACAAATAATTTGTAAGGAATCACTGAATTAGCAGTTATACATACTCACCTAGTAGTCCAAAGTCACTTTCCATCTCGTATCGCTTCCCCCCCCCCCCCCCACGTCTTCTGTAATGTAATAATACTCGGCTTTAAAATTGCTAGCTTGCATCCGATATAATATATATATAGCTTGAATCCGTGCATAACTTGTTTTAAAATTGCTTTATTTTTATCAATTTTTATCACACATGCAGGACAGCAGTACAGGGTCTCATCACCTATTTATAACTAAATAATGCATAGTTTAACATATTTGTGGACGTCTGCCTTCGTTCTCAACTTCATCATCTATACTTGAATAACTTGCGTCATCTACTACTTCAATTTTCACAATTTTCTAATTAAATAGCTGCAACTTATGCAAATTATTTTAGTAAGTTTGTTTTAAAATGGAACCGTTGAATTGGAGCAATTCGGTGCCAGGTTATGATTTCATTTAAAAAATTACTCCTGTAGTGACAAATTATAATAAAGCAATACGCTACACTGTTCCAAGAATAAGTATCCCCTAGTTATGGTCAGAAGCAACTCAGCGTACATGATAAACGGTAAATTCTTTGGCTCCACTAAAGTGGTACAAAGGCAGAAAAATAACCCGTTATATATAAGAGGTGTGAGGTACGTTTGCTCTTGACGGTTGTTTTTCACAAATTGAAATGGATTCGTTTGTTGAAAAGACTGGGAAGCTCCTCACCCTGCATCATGCTTTGAATCCAAAAAGCGACGCAGATCGTCATTGTCTGCTCCGTAAAGTGGGGTGAAGGGGTCTTTTGAAAGGACGATAAACTCTAGATGAGGAAAAACACAATCTGAACGATTACCTGCAAGTAATCCATGTTTAAAGTAATGAATTCTAGAAATGAGTTCAAGTCTACTGAAATAAAATTACTAATGGATAACTGGAAGAATAATCCACTCCATGGGAAATATTTCATAGAAAATGAAAAAAGCATTGACAACAACCTGTCGTGACAGTGGTTTCGGAATGGGACCCTTATGGAAGAACTGAATAGCTTAAGCCACTCCAGCCATGAAACTTTGGAAAACAACCCTTATTTTAAATCAAGAAGTGGCCATGTTCAAATTCTAAGAGGGATATTACAGGGAGATTCATTGTTTCCACTATTGTTCATGCTATCTCTAATTCCCCTAACAAAAATTCTCCACAAGACGAAATTGAGGTACCAAACAGCCGCGAAGAGTCAACATTTCTCACACCTCTTATACATGGACGACCTGAAGCTGTACGCCAAAAACAGAAATGAACTGGAGTCACTTGTAAATATTGTCCGCATTTTAACTAGGATATTTCTAGGGTTTTTGGAGTTGTTAAGTGTGCGTTCGTTAACAAGAGGAAGATTTGACAAGTCAGATGGTATCGAACAGTTTAGCGAAGGAATAATTGACTTATCAAAAGTTAATAACAGTCAGAAGTACCTGGGTGTCCTTGAGGCGTGCGACATCTTGCATGAAAAATCAGAGACAAAACTAAGGCTGAATATTTTGGACGTGTACGGAAAATATTGAAATCCAAGGTTAATGCTGGAAACTGCATGAAAGCCATTAATACCTGGGCGATTCCCGATTACAGCACACCCAAACAAGCGCCAAACGACGCCTTTGTAAAAATAGAGGTGAAACGATCGATCACATTGTCAGGAGTTGCTCCTTGAGGCGTGCGACATCTTGCATGAAAAATCAGAGACAAAACTAAGGCTGAATATTTTGGACGTGTACGGAAAATATTGAAATCCAAGGTTAATGCTGGAAACTGCATGAAAGCCATTAATACCTGGGCGATTCCCGATTACAGCACACCCAAACAAGCGCCAAACGACGCCTTTGTAAAAATTGAGGTGAAACGATCGATCACATTGTCAGGAGTTGCTCTAAAAATTGCGCAAACGGAATCCCGTGTTTGTGCAAAAAGCATGGGTTTAAAATTTGTAAACATTATTGGAAGCACGAAATTACGAAAAATATCCTTGAGAATGGTCGAATGAAGATCCTATGGGATTCAAACGTTTAAGAGCCTGGAATGCAATAAGCGAGACATTACGTTATTTTAATCGGACCCAATTTTGTGCACTTTATTGAAATATCTGTTCCAGGTGATCCGAATGTAAACAAAAGAAATCGAAAAAATAACAAAATACAGGGACCTACAGATTGAAATATATGGTTTATGGGGAAAGCCAATAAAGGTGATCTTTATTAAGTTCTTCTAAAGTTTTAATAAACTAGTTCAATTTCTGTACTCTTAAAGCTACGCTGATATCAAATTGATTTTTATCTGCATCTCCTTGTCATCATCGTTAAATTCGTCTGAAGATAACGCCAACGATGCCCGCCTTCCTACGTTTTTGTGTCTCCCCCAATTTTTCCCAGCTAGCTACACCAGTACTCAAGGGGTATGTGGACCAAGTTGTTGCTCATGCCTATTTCATTAATTTATTTAATGACCTGTTGTCCTTGAATCGAGATGCTTGAAATAAACTCTAACACATGGAACCGAACTCGTGAATATTCGTTCCAGCTCATTGTTAGTCCCACATTCCAATTAGAATTGTGTTGTCTGTGTTGAATGCATAAATCATTAGAAAACAGCTCGGATACTGCTGATGATTGAGGCCGACTCTACAATTCGATAATAAATGTTGGTCATAATTTAAAAATCGTGACCTAATTAAATTCCCTATAAAGCAAGAAATTTTGAAACACTTTATGAACCTGCATCCGACGCAAGGAAGCAATGAATAGAAGCTGATCATTTTTATATGGGGAAAAAATATAAGGGGGGAAGTGATTTTGAACCACCATGACAGCTTAAGAATAAGAATGTATAAATTTAATTGAATTCCTTTATTCATATTGGATAATTTCTTATCATACGTTTTATCCTCGTTTTATCCTAGTTTAGCAACCGCGATTCCTTCCATTACAACTTCTTCCGTCTCAAACAAAATTTATACTAATGTGACATATAGGTCAACACCTAAAAATAGGGACGAAGCAATCCGCACAAACTTTGTATTTCATTCGTAATTGAATTATGTAAAACGAGAGGATTTGAAAAGCAACGTAGAACACGAAAAACGTATCCGCATAGTAACAGTGTAGTTGTAATCTTCCAACCCAAAGCAGTTTAATAATTTAAAAATATTAGATAAGGTAAACCCAAAACAGTGAGATAGGGTGGGAGATTATATACGAGAATGAAGCACTAAATAATAGTGCAAAAGCGAAAGAGTAGGATTTACAAATAAGAGAGAAATTAGAATCAGAGAAAGCGTCTTTGCGGATGATGTGGTAATATATGCAAAAATTATCCAAACAACTGTAAGAAAACTTAGACGCATGGGATAAAATATGAAAAAATATAAAATGATAATTAACAATAAGAAAATCAAGGTGGAAGGAGAGGAAAAATTAGATGTAAAAATTACAAACGCAGCAATGAAATAGGTAGAACAATATAAATACTTAGGCAAAATTATAAAGAACAATGAAAAAAATGACAACTATAATCACCAAAAAGAAAATAAGCAGAAACATCAAAATAAAGCTACATAAATCTAATATATAGGTAAAAAAGATCAAAGTAGAAAATCAACCATAGAATTGAAGTATTGAATGACAGAATAGGAAACGAAGAAATCAGAAAGGAGCTAGAAGAAGAATATGTCAAAGAGTATATATGGTACCCATTGGTAGGATTCCAAGGCTAAAAGGTATCAAGGAAGATACTGGGGATGAGCATGGGCTTACAGAGAATAGTAAGTACAGTCGTGACGCGCCTAGGACAATTCTTATTGGAATCACACCTACTGGTGTAGTTATTGATAAGAGTATGTGGCTTGGCACTCGGAAGCATTTCAGATCGCAACATGGAATGTTCGAGAAATGAGCAAGGGCATATCATAAAAGGTGAGATAGCCCGGCTTGAAATTGGTTTATTGGGAATCAACGATCTGCAATGGACAATCAATGAATACTTCCATTCAGGTGAAATCTCCGTTTACTTCTCTGGTCATGATAAAATCTAAAGGAATGCCGTGGCGTTCATTCTACTGGCAACTCTCTTGTTGCCAGTACTGTGGAAAGCTTCTCCACAATTAGTGACCGCATTATATCAATCCGCATTCGTGCTAAAGCGTTCCCGATCACAATTTCGCAAATCTATGCTCCAACGTCTATTGCACCAGAAGATATAACTGAACGTTTCTATGCCAATTTACAAGAAGCTATTCAACGAGTGCCTAAAAATTGTGTTACTATCATCAAAGGAGATTTCAATGCAAAAGTCGGTTATTAAGAAGTGCCACGCGTGGGTGATAAGTTCGGTTTGGGCGATAGGAATGAAGCGAGTGACAGACTGATAGAGTTCTGCCAGGAAAACAGCTTCAAAATCACGAACATATGGTTCGCACCACACAAGTGATACCTCTAAATTGGAACGTCTCCAAATGGATTACTTCGGAATAAGATTAATTATTTTTTATGTAGTCAAGGGTGGGGTAATTCTGTGATTGTGATTAAAGCGTATCCAGATGCAGACTGTGGTTTTCGTCATGAGCTGCTAATTGCCAAAATTTAAATCAAGTACTGGAACATTAACAAGACTACAAAACCTAAGAAGTCTCAAATACGCAGTTGAGGTGGAAAACAGGTTCCAGCTGTTGGACACATCCGAAAACCACCTGATGAGTTGTGGCAGGAGTTTCGTTCGATAATGCTTGAAACGGTGAAGTTAAATATTCCACACAAGGAACTACAGAAAAAATACCAGTGGCTATCAGATAACACCTTCAAAATTGTGGAGCAAAGGTGAGCAGCCAAAGTGGTGAGCAATCGGGAAGAGTCAGTAAGATGGATAGCGGACAATCCTAGGAAGGACAAGAAGACATAGTAGGAAGGTATTTTCGTTGGTGGAAAAGTTTTGCCTTTCACAGCGCGCAAAGTGTTCATCAAAGCCAAGAGTGGCAAAGATGTCGCTGATCCGCGTAGCAGCAAAGGCAGGTAACGTGATTATACAGCAGAACTGTACTCTTGTAGCAGCGAACTTCCTATGGCTAAGCAAGTGAATTCTGAAACAATGGTATTTGAACCATGTAGCCTTTCAAAGGAAGTTGCTTGGACGATATAACAACTATTAAATAATAAGGCCTCTGGTATTGACGGCAACTCATCCGAAATATTAAGGCCAATAGCAACAGCAGCTTTCACAGCACTGTGCCAAAAATCAGTTTTCATTCCATTACCAAAAGCGGAAGATTGAGAATACTGCTCAAATTACCGCACCATCGTCCTCATTCTCTATGCGAAAACTGTCCTTCTTAATATCATACAAGACCACCTCAATCCAATCATAGAAAGAGAACTGCTTGTTGCCCAAGCTGGGTTCAGACGTAATTTTGGTGCTCGTGACCAATTTCACTTCACTTCACAATTTTTAAAAATTAACTATGCATGCATATGCATGCACTCAATTATAATTGCGATACGATACCAAGACCAAAACTATTTTAACTAGTTTCGTTCAGAATGATTCAGCATAATTCGAGCAATTCGGTCCAAGGTTATAACTTCATCAAAAAAGTTAATAAAATGAATTTTATGGACCAACTATAGTGATAAACTATAATAGGGTGTTATACAACACCATCCCAAACTGTGATTAATTGCGTTAGTCCACCTCCTTTCTGCATTCAGTTCCAAGGAATTTATCGTTGAACTAAGCTTTCCACCTCGAATGATAAGAGGAGGTCTACAGTGAGAAGCCTGGCAGATCCTTGCACAACCCGCCTATTTTCTGGTTGTATTGCGATGACTCTCTTTCGGTTAAGCGCAGGCTTGTCCAATCAGAGCGCAAAAGACTATTTGGGATTAAAAGGACCTAAATTTTGTAAATAAACTTCTGCGAGCACTGCTTAATTGTTATGTTGTCTTCTTTCAGAATGATAAACATACACGAAAGTTTCTCTAGATTGTCAATTCCGCTTGATTTAAGAAAACGAGATCGTAAAATCTTTGATTATTAATTTACGAATTAAAATGGAATCTACAAAAGTATTTCCTACTAGTGAACAAGCATATTATCACATTTTTTTCGATGTCGTCGCCGAATATACACCATTGACGGTAATTGTGCGTAAACTAATATAAACCGTAAAAATGTAGCACTGTTTCACGAAAAATGTTGTACGTATTATAGTCGACGGCAGTGCGGAAATCAACTTCAATGTTACACGGATAATTAAGTGAACAAATATATTACGTAATACATGAAATGAAACATTTTCAATAATTTAATTAACTCATCTAGTATATGTTTACCGAAAACTGAAATTGCTATAGTTCAGCTGAAACGGGGGCATGCGGTATAACGTGTATTTCCATTGCAGAATCCTTTAGCTTCGGCACTAAGTTTGTGAAGTTGATACAGACACATATGGCTAACTTGGATTCATTCCGATCACGAACGTTGATTATAACAACTGAAAGATAAAACAATTTAACACAAATTTTTATCTACATACGTACAAACCGTTTTCTTTGTAAGGGCTCCCACGAAAAGGAAAATAACGACTAAGAATAAATTGAATTTTAACGCTGATAATTGCACTGTATGCAAACCGCAAATAATTTTATAGGAATCACTGAAATCGCAATTACATATATTCTCCTGACATCCCAGGTCACTTTGCACCTCGTCTCGTTTAACTGTACAACCTGTTTTAAAATAGATTTTTTTCCATCCATCCTTCTTGCACATGCAGTAGATTGCCTTATTCTGGTAGTTATAACAAATTGAATCACGTATTTTAAATTATGATCAAGGTTGTTCACATTTTATATGCGCATGTAGCTAGTTCATCAATGTTACTTGAGTCACATCACAATTTTCTGATTAAATCATCACAACCGAAATCATTTTAACGAGTTCAGTTGTGTGTTACCGTTTATTTTAAGCAATTCGGTTCAAGCACAAGATGTCGTCAAGAAGTTTGTAACGTGATGATACACTATCTTAAAAGCTGTTCCATACTACCCTATTCCAAAGAGGAATATCCCATGTTACGATCAGGAGGAATTTCGGTTTCAAGTGCGAGTGACAGAAACGCCCTCTTCGTTGGCGAGAATAAATCACATATGATGAATCGTAGGTCTTTGTACTTATTAATGTTTGTGTTTAGCTGTTCGTAAAACGCTTCTTTTTCAGTGTCTGTTGCTGATTCTGTTGGTGCACAACATTGAATTACTCTTAAACTATGTAACTTTTTGTTGAAACTCGCTCTTATTAACATGTCCGAAATACGTTCCCAGTCGATTAGACATCTTCTTAGTTTGGCTGACATTAAGATGCTAATGATGTATAATATAAATAGATGTATTGGAGAGGTTAGTCACTACTAACCTCTCCTTTCATTATGAGGACTTTGCACAAGTTTCATTTGTGTAACAGTGTTTTAATTGATTTAATTAAATGCTGCTGTATAAACAGATTCCTTATTCTCTATAAAACTATCTAAATAATCATTAAATATAATTTTCTTCTTAACAATGCAGCTTTTTACACCTTTTATTTTCTTGTATTTGTGGAGCAGGATGAACAAAAATTGATTAAGGAATAATAAATAAATTTATACTATATAATAATAAATTTATTTTCTTATTCTTATTCTTATTTTTATTCTTAAAAAATCAACCGTTTAGAATCCACTGTAATCAATACATTTTAAATAGAAACATGAAATGACAATAATTTTTGGTGTTACTTGCAGTAATATTGTAGTACTTATATGTCGGCTTACAAGTGTTGTTAGTAGTCTAGTGCCGTCGGTTCTAGCGCGAATTTCCGCGGTTTACCGTTGACCTCTCCTCTTTCGTGGCAGAGCGCGGCAATTTGAATTTGGCAGCTGCAGAGAACATTGCGAATTTGGAAATTCGGTACTATTATGTATGCAACCGGTCATATTGTATTGATTATTTCATAAATTACCAGAAAGTACTGATAAAGTGAATACTGATTGTGAGTTCTGAGAATCGAGAGTTCTGTGTGAGTGAGTTCTAAGAATAAGAAAAGTAAGGAGCGACTCAAGCAAGGCGACTATTGAGTCAGCAAACTATGGCGTGGCGTTCCACTGAAAGTATAGTAAAATATGTATGAGGGAGAGAGAGTGAGTACTATAACAATTCATTAATGTCAAGTGCGCTGAATAACAGATACAATTCATAATAAGCAAAAAATGCTTAAACATCAACACGCGCTCATATGCTGACTGGCAAACTCAAGGATGAGAAGGAAGTGGAGGAGGATTTTGTGGCAAGTATTCAGACAGTGTTCAGAACTCAAACATACAATACCTAGCATTCATGAAGGAAAAGTAGTAGAATTCGACATCCTCGTTGAATTGTCAAGTGCGTCGCCTTTCCGAACGTAAATAAAAATAATTTTGTTAAAACTATGTGAATGTATATGATTACTGGTTTAATTAGACTAGATGAGCACAAAATAAAACGTACACTTTGCTATTAATATTATTTATTTACATAGTATACCACTAATTCGATACATTTAAACAAGTTTATTATACAATTGAATAATATCCCCATGCAAGTGTGGGTATTCCATCTTCACAAAAATGACGTTTATCATCGTGAGGACTTGACGCAACTTTTGTTTATATTACAGTGTTTACATTATGTTTATCGGACTTAATTAAATGCTGCTCCACAATGGATTCCTTATTATCTATTAAAGAATCTAAATAATCATTACATATAATTTCCTTATTAACAATGTAGCTATTAACACCTTTTGCTTTCTTATCTTTATCGTAGCCTTCAACACGTGTTGCATACATTTTAGATCTTAAGCCTATAAACTCAGTCATGACTCATTATTTTCATCCTTCATCAAGCTGAGTACTTTTCTATTTAAAAGTGGAATTTTGTATATATTATTGATGGGGTAATCACTGGTGTCGAAGCGTTCTGCTGCATCCTGATGAATTTCATTATGGATACTATTATTCTTGATCTGATAAATGAGAGAATCAATGTCCGTATAGAAAACTGTTACATTTCATCCAAATTTAGATTTCATGCACCCGTAGTGAAAGTTGTAGATGGCAAGTTTTGATATATCAAGAATGCACATACCAACATATACTGGTTTATTGAAGTACACCTCTGATTTATCCATTTCTATTATGACCAAATCTTCATCGCGAATCAATGAGGATTTGAAACACGGACTAGAAATTAAAGCTTCCGCACCAAATCTTCCTCCCCACTTGGTTTTTAAACGGACAACAGAATATTTGCGAACGTTTTCCATCTTTTTACCAAATACAGCATTATTCATTGATTTGTAGCACTTCAAGAATATAACCTTCTGCCGAATCAGGATCAGTATCAATGATGTGAAAGTTTTCAACTTCACTTTCAGTCAACCATTTAAAGCCACTAGATGGTAGTATTTGACTCATTGCCCAACCATACTGATTGTTGATATCAAAGTATATTAGTTCGCATGTATCTTTCTGCGTATCAAATGTAGTCATATACTTATTATTTGCCTTCACATATCGTTTGCTACACTGACTTAGACCTCCACGAATGCCACGCTCAACAAAAAGGATCATGTCGGGGTCGCACATTAAATCCAATTTAATTTGCGTCGCGTAAAGCATTGCATGTATAACCGGGCAGTGTGTGGAAATGCGCCGGATCGAGTTTATGACTCTTTAGTAGACAAGAACGAAACTTTTCAAATACGTCTGTTAGGAGAAGCACGTCTGTTTGTAGATACAATTCCAAGTATTCTTGCAGGGTACGACAATCGCAGGATGTCCATATATTCTGAGCATGTTTATATGATTGAGTTTCGCTGAGTTTATTCCACGAATCCAGGTACTCGTAGGGAAATATGCCTTTGCGTGTTAGCAAATGTATTTTGCTTTCATTTAAATCTTCAAACTTCGATATGAGCACGAGATATTCAGGTGAATTTGCAGTTAATTTATCAAGACTTGATGCTATAAAACGGTATGAGTCGATGACTTGGAACTTGATAATGTTACCCACGATATGTTTCGTAAAACTAATATACTTTTCTTTGCTTATGGGAAGCAATTCAACTTTTCCATTGACATCCTTTGACAAATTTTTAATAATAAAATGTGAATCATACCCACTCAAATTGTGGAATTCAACGGGAATTGTCACCTTCTGATCTCGATCTCTATTCATTTGCTGAAGATCCTCAGCAAGTTGTGTCATTTCAGCAACAAACCACTCCTTCCAATCTTGTCCAGTATGAGATTTTACATAATAGGCAATACTACACGCCTCATGACTATTTTACTTTATCATCAGTGGGTATCAGTATGCTCTCGAGATCAGCATATACAATAAATAGTACTTTTTCCTTCTTATTATAGTTTGTAAATTCAACCCTGTCAACGGGTGTTGGTAGTTTAACGGCTCCAGTATTGAATTCACTGCAATCCCTCTCATGCAGATATAATTGTTTATTGTTGGTGAAATAATGTAAACAGCGATCACAAATATATTTGTTATGTTGATGATTCGCAGTTAATTGTTGTGACATCAGTCGGCTCAAATTCTTAATCCATACATAATAATATTGAATTTTAACGTTTTCCTACTCCTCGTCCTGAACTTCTTCTTTTCCTTGTGATTCAGGGTGGTAATCGTCTGCATCGTATTCTTCTTTCTCAGAATAATATACATCCTGGATTAGAAGAAAGTTGTCATGTTGATCTCGTTTCTGTTTTGTTAGATAACAAGTGAGAACTTTAAACTTCTCTCCCTTACTCATTTTTTGCAATGTGTACACGTTAATGGATATATCATTTTGCTCCTCAAATCGAAGTATTTGCTTAATGCTCATCGGCAAAGTAATGTTTTTTAAATTCAGAATGGTGTTATAGTCGGGATGCTTGCTACAGCGGTCTGCATGTTTGTAAGCTGGATAGAGGGCGCTTAATACAGCCCAGGCAAAGTAGGCCTGATCATCATTCTTGACTTAAATGCAAGCTTCTTTCTTAGCTATGTGAGGTGGTAATTGAATATAGGATGATCCTCCATGTCGCATTGGGTTGTAGTTGTTTATGTTATATGTTATATTTGTGATAGCCTTCAGAACCCAACCGCTGTCACGTTCTTGAACTTCGTCCAATTTCTTATGAAGTGATGGTTTTAGACTGGATTCTAACCATTCATGCAAATTTGTATTACGATCAATAATAGAATTCCTTGTTTTAAAATATTTGAATTCCACAATTTCTTGATCTTGTTTATGTATGTTCGTTCACGCACCTTCCCGCAGCGTGGTGCTTGCTGTTGAGGGGCGGGTCGTGGGTGCCTGATGGCCCGCACCGGGTTCGAGCACTAGTCTACGAGTTTACCAGATGCGGTGCAGTGACACTGACGAGCTGTCCCGCTACCACAAGAGCCTGGCACGCGTTCGTGAGTGATTATAACACTCTATTAGTGGCCACTGTATGGCAGTAATTGTACAATAAAGTTTTTAAACGTTTTCATTCCCTCAGAGCGATTTTGACCCTCCTTCAGATCCAGAAAACAAAAGCGATGTCTGTGCAAGCACACTAAACAGGAAACTACCAGCACGAAGGCAAGTGCACGACATTACATGGTCTTTCGAACCGGATCTTCGAGTGTCTAATTGAGTTCGACGCGAGTGATAAAAATGTGGCAGTGGAAAATATTACTCCATAATTAAACAATACGAAATTTGAGTAGTGCTTGAGATCACGTGGGTACTCGTGGCTCCCGCCGCGCATCGCCAAGTTCGTGCACGCCGGTCATCGTTCTCGCTTGACTGCTGGCCCGAGACTCGCCGTGAGACGCAGTTTGCTCCACGTGGACCAAACTTATTGGAGTCACCGCATATGTCCGTCGTCTCATAGAAATTTTGGAAGGAAAAGGTTTATCTTTAGCGCCTTTCGACTCACCTACACTGATAGTTGCTGACCTTCGAGACGCTACTGTTTTTTTGGGTTAGGAGAGTTCAACACTCTCGCTTCTCAGATGAATATCATGCTCTGACACAGGGATCGCCTGGGAGAGGCGGTTCACCACGGCGTTCACTGAAACTATTTATCTCTCTATGTCCTGGAGAGCGGTTAAACAACTCCACTCTCAGTTATGGAGAGCGGCATCCGATCATACTCCCAAAACAACGCAATTCGGAACTGCTTATTGATCAAGCTCACAACACCACTCTCCACGGGGTACCCAACTTACGCTGCGCACGCTAAGACAAAGCTACTGGATATTGGGCGCGCGTAATCAAGTAGAGGCTCGCATTCGGAAATGTGTCGTTTGCGCATACAATGCGGCTACAGCTCCCTCCAAATCAATGGGAATGCTGCCCTCCGCAAGAGTCACACGTTCGGCTCCGTTCGAGCATATTGGCCTTGACTTCGCCGGTCCTTTTTTCATCGCTCCTCATGTGGGACGTGTATTCAAAACCGTTAAAAATTACGTAGCTCTGTTTGTATGCCTAGCCACGAAGGCCATCTATTTGGAAAGTGTGGACGACTACTCCACAGAGGGATTCGTAGCTGCCTTCCGTTACTTTGCGATCGAAGTGTTCTATCGTCTCACTTTTACAGTGATATTGGTGCTAATTTCATGGGCGCTGAAGATTCCTTGGCAAACGAATGAACCAAATAGTACTTCATCCCCGCTTCCGCGCCTCATTTCGGAGCCCTCTGGGAAGCTGGAGTCAAAAGTTTAAGAGACAGTTTCGACGCGTAGTGGGACCCTGGACGATCTCGAAAGCCGAAATCGCGACGTTGCTTTGCACGATCGAATCCTGTTTCAATTTGCGTTCGATTACCGCATTAACCAACGACTGACTTCGCTTGCCTGACTCCGGGTCATTTTCTGATAGGGATCCCGAGGGATCCGTCTCGGAAATCGAATGTAATCGATTGTCTCGATGACAATTCGTGCAATTTATGCAAGAACAGATGTGACCGAAAGTGTGCAGCCTTGTTTGACGCCTCTTTTTATTTCTATTGGGTCGCTTAGTAGATTCACGGGCATAGTCTTGCTTGTGCTTTGGGTGTAGAAAGCTTGGACAAGTTGTATAAAATCGTCAGCTATTCCTACATATCTCAATGTGTTCCATATTGCTTCGTGTTTTATGATGTCAGTGAGTGATGAGATGAGTGAAATTCATATTTGATCTATGCAAGAGCGTGCTAGTTCAAAGCCTGCATTGTTCCAGCCTGCATTGTTAGACTAGTCTCAATTACATGTGATAGTCGCTCCTCATTTTTATTGTTTTACTTATATTCTTTATCAGAGTTATTCCTCGCTAGTTCTTGCATTTTTTCAGGTCACCCTTCTTCGGTATTTTTATTATTACTCCTTCGTTCCACTCAGTTGGGAATGTTTTTGTATCCCAGGCTTTATGGATTATAGGTATCAACATGTCCGCACTTATCTCGTCACATTCTTTGAATACGTCTTAGGGTATGTTATCCGAACCCGCTTATTTACCAGCTTTTAGATTACGGAGGGACTATTTAACTTCCGAAGTCGTAGGAACATTGCAATTGGCCTTGGTTTCTGTTTTCCGCGTTATCATTTCCTGTGGTTTGGCCTTCGCGGTAGTATTCCTCCCATCTTTGAATCTAGTCTTTTGGGGAGGTGAGCGCCCGCTCCTTCTTGTCGTTCAGTATGGGATATGATAGTTTAGTTTTGTTACCTCCTAGCAGTTAGCCGAATCAACTCGCGGGTGTTGTTGGTTTTCGCATCCACTTGGGCAGACTGTGCTATGGAAGTTATCCAAGAGCGTTTGTCACGTCTTCCTAATTTCTTAAGTCCTAAATTTGCTATTTTATACACACACATATAATTGAAGATAAATTGATGAAGGTGTTGTCTTCATAGGTGATGTATCTATAAGTATCAAAATTTCAATCACAAATAATCTAGTCCTTTTGGTGTCAGAGATACGAATCGAAGTAGAAGATGAGGCATATTTATATAGTATTTACGAAAGTGAACACTTGGAACTATTAATAGTACAATTGTATTTTTTAATGACACATGAGTACACAGAAACGCACAAAATTAGACCCATATTAATTTCAAGAAATGCTCAGTAATATATATATATCTTCGTTTTCTAGATCTTCTATCAACCACTCAGAAAATTCGTTTTCTTTATCAATCAGAAAAGCTAGGATAACATTTTTAATTTATCAGGAATTATCCACTAATTTGTGTGTTTTTTGCATAAGCAACCTTGTAGATTTGAAGAATTCTGGGCCACTTGGGGAACAATAACAAATTTAAATGAATTGAAAGTAGTGTAGGGGTGGGGGGAGGGGGGAAGATTATATGAAATTATATAGCAATTAAGTTGAAAACCGGGTGAGCTGTTGGCGTCATACGTTCAAGACAAAACGCTGAAATTGTATCCGAAGAGAGCCTCTTCAAGAAATCTGTTCATATAAGGAAAACCTGTATAAAAGTTTTGTTTGTTTAAAGATTAGTTTAAAGTCTATAAACTTATGTTACAAGCTTCTTGCTTAAAGGTTGATTTCATACTAACTTCTTTATTCACCGTTTATTCGATAATGCAGCATTACTTATCCATTATATTTTATCAGTTACCATTTCGTGTGTCGTGATTTATCATTTCAAGTACCATTACTTATCTTTTATGTATCATTACATAGCATGTCCTATACCACTGCATACCATTTTAAGTGTAATCACTTATCTTTTAGGAGATCTACAACAATTATGTTTAAAAATTTGGTAGCTGCAGATATATTATCCATAAATTCAATATGTTATTTAAGATTTGATTAGTTATTTACAATTTGTCACACACATAAACTGAGCTTATTAGCTAATCATCCGGCCATAAACTGAAAATATTTACTAGGACCAAATAATACTAAAGGAACAATGTCTCAGAATATTGGACAAGTTTCATGCATTAGAAACGACCTCAAACAAGCATTCGTATATGTTCACGCACCTTCCCGCAGCGTGGTGCTTGCAGCTGAGGGGCGGGTCATCGGTGCCTGCTGCCCTGCATCGGGCTCCAGCGACAGTCTATGAGTCTGCCAGCTGCGGTGCAGTCAAACGTACGCGCTGCCCCACTACCCTAAGCAAATGAGATTGT
>JAAAKC020188708.1:16994-28629 GCA_010014765.2 Aenictocupidus jacobsonorum | reverse complement strand
TGTGCGATTACGTTTCTCTTGTGAAGCTAGTTCGTGAAATAGACGACGCTGCATTATGTGAGGATCACTCAAAACAAAGCAATGTCATGAAATCATTGGCGCGCACTGATTGCATCTTTCTGTGCATAGATTTTAGCGAGTGTTGCGAGCAGCGAGTGTTATTATTTTTGGCAAAGCTGAAAATACTAACTGGTCACTTGCAAACGGCGTCAACTGTTTATCGATCTGGCGATACTCAATATACTTGAACAGGTGCCCATTTTGTGCGTGCAGGTTCGCAAACAATTTCTGCTTGGTAACATTCTAAATATGTTTCGGAAATAAATGCTACATAATGAAATTCGCCGCAAAGTGATTGTGTTGGATTTCTGAAAGCACCAACGCGACGATATTTTTTTATCACACTAAAAAGGGGGAAACCGACAAGCTGCAATTTGTGCAAAGTTTTAAAATCTTGTATAACGAGGGCGTGAATCAATGATTGCTCTCAAAAGATCCAGAGAGGTTAAGTAACGCCACATAGTCTTAATCTCGATGAAGGTGAAATCACAACCTGCTCCTTCTAGTGGTTGAGAGTGGGCATCGTCGAAAAGACGGCAAACGCAGGTAGGGACCGAGTAATCACCGGGATAAGGGATTAAACCCACAAGTACGTCTCCACTGAAAGTGAGGTTAGGCGCTCTTTTGTACTGGAATTTAGAAACGGATTCCAAAGGCGGAGGAACACAAGAAAATTTTAGTGTCAACTGCAAAAGGATGAGGAAGACAGTGGAGAACCACCTCATTAGAGATCCAGAGGGATAACTTCTAGTAACAACCATAGCAAACAATTGTTCATATGGTTGCCAACATTCGCATTCGATCGGCATAAGAAGAAGAATCAATAAAAGCAACTTAGCTGCTCGGCAAAGTCAATAATTTCTTGGTTGCAGAAGGTCACTGATGCTGAGATAAACGGCTAATAAAATACACGTTTGTCTGTGGTTTTTTAGCTCACATTTGTTTGAGCTATGGCAAAATACGAGCAAAATTACTTCTTCGAATGGAATCGAAGGCGCAAAAGGTGAAAAACGTAGTGCAAGTGTTTGGGTAAGGAACAAAGTCCATGTTGTTGTCGATTTCAACGCTTTATCTGCTTGCATTGATGCTAATTTCTCGTAGAGCGTCAGCGACATGGCGAGCCTCTAACAAACTCCTACACAAGCGCCGGATCCACGTTCGATGTGCGCTGCACCTACCGCACGCGGCTTCGCCGCCCGCACCACCGCTCGCTTCGTTCGCGTTCAAGCGCGCCACTGCCGGCATGCGGCGCGTTCGCTCGGCTTTGCGCTTCATTCGCAATTCAAACGTCGCTCGCTGCGGTTTGAGTGCTCCTCGGAAGATCTACAATCTACACACTCCACACAGCGCCCATCCCATTCGACGGTGGTTTCACTCCGCCTGCGGGCGAACGAACACGCGTACGGGCCAGAATCACTGGATTATAAAACTAATTGCAACTGATTAAGCCAATTAGTGGTGCGTTTAATGTTTTAAACTTTTGTGTCGTTTGATGGCAATCGTAATTCGTTGGCGCTGAAAACGAACGCCTCCTGGTGAGTTTCGCCCTCCTAGTTTTACAGTCATTCCTTCTAAGTATTAATTGTTTGCACTTATATGGATGGAGTGTGGTAACATGATCCTTGGCGAACGTCTGCCGGTGGAAATAACGTTATCATTTCGCGCTGCGTGCAAAAATGTGGCAGCTTTTCGGCCGGTGCCGCCGTGCGAATTTTGTTTCAACCGTGGCGGCGAATGTTGACGCGATTCGCGCAAATTGTGGATATCCACCGAAATACCCGCGCCCGTGTTTAAGCGAAAGCAATAACATTTATTTTTGGGTGCATATGATGCGCGTGGTGGTGTGCGGTGTGCAATGCGCGGCAATGCAACACAACGAAGCGAACGTGCTCAAAACACGACGAATCAAGCGCTCCCTCGCATGTTGTTGGTTAGATCTTGCAATCTGAAGCGTGGCTGATTCAGTACACATATTCGCTTATTGCACGTTGTAAAGATAGCGCGCACTCTTTTATCAAATTCATAAAAATTATACTACATTGTAATACGCCTCGCAGAAGAAAAATGCGTAAAACATTAAACAACTATATCTTATCATAGGAAAAAAAAACGGAACGCGTTGAAATGAGTTGGAAACCACGAATTAGAACACATCATTCGCTCTGATTCCCTGGGAACTCCTACTCGATACTATTAATGAGATATTAAATGAGCAACAAGTACATCAGTGGCACGATGTAAGATGTTAATTCGAGGAGTTGCACCGACTTACAATTAGTAGAAGCGGCCATTTCGCGATAGCGACTGTTTGCCACCTTGGGCGACCGAAATCGCTGTCGTGACTAACGAAACAGGTATACAATTATGATTTATACGCGGTGATAACGTGCGCACCGCGACAGCAAATGCGATTACTGATTAGTCACAATGCCACGGATGACTAAAAGCGTTTACAAAACACGCTCGCGCTCTCCTTCGATGCGGCTTACAGTTGAGACCATTAACGTGGTCTCGCTTTAATTGAATTACTTCTCGTTCGATGGCTCCAATGCCGTTTTCTGTTGCATTTCAGGTGATTACACTGACACGTTGGAGAAAACCGTAAAGCGGCGATTAATTACTCAATTACGTCGTTACGTAAAAATGAATTGTTGGATTTACCAAGAATGCATTATGCTTGGCACAGGCACAGCGAGCAGAACCGTCAAGGGGGCAACCAGCTTCATAAATATTGTCGCTGTAGCGCAAAAATGGTGCAAAACGGATGTGCGATGCGCCAACGCTACGAAGCTCGAAGGGAAAACGCGCGGCGATACCGGAAATCACAGCCGATGTGCCGGCGGTTGCTGGAACACGCAAATCAGATTCCAATCGTGTGTTGATCGGCATTGCCTCGGCGTTTGTCGACGAGGCGGAGAGGAAGGTGGGAATCACATCCGAGGTACGGCACCGAACGTGCCCGTAAGTGCACATTAATATGGCGATTACAACGATGACGACAGCGCCGATGAACAATTCCAGTTATTATGTGGCTGTGCATTCTGTAGTTAGTTAAGTCAAGGTTGATAATTGAATTGGAGGAGTGCGCACGCCGCACGCCCGCCGACAACATCGCGTCCCGTGCCGCCCGTTGTGTGGTTGTGTGCGGCTTCTATTTTTTCCACATTATTTTGTTGAATAGATAATGCCGCTGCATGTTGCTCATGCAACATTATATAACGCCGACTATAAATATCCAGCAAGGAAAAAAACTACGCGTCAATGACGAAGCAGTCAATCCGTGCTTGCGCGGAAACTTACCGCAAAATAGTCGTAAATTGATAAAAACCTTCATTAGTTGCAGCGTAGTGTATTATCAAGCTGAAACCACACGAAGAATGGAGGCGATTTACCGAGCAGATAGAAATCGATGGAGAATTATCAAGGTTTGCAGTCGGCTCTTCCACAGTGAGTACGAGTGGCGAAGTGGCTTCGGAATAAATACACACCGCCTCTTTTGAGGTTATTCGCAGATGTTTTAATGTGTGAAATAAGCGGAAGGCGTAATTACGGTTTCAGAGCGCTGAGAGCGCGCCCGTGCACTCCCCTTTGATTGACTCGCCAGCCAGCTGATTCAGTCCCCCGTCGAAGTGGAGTGTTTTCGCCGTGTCCGCCGCGCGGCCCGTAAGTGGCCCGAAGAAAACACGAAAATTGAATCAACTCATCGCGACTAGTTGCTGCAATCACTGAATGCGCAATCGGGTACGCCGCAGGGGATGCCTAAGAGTGGTGTGCACGAAAGTATGATAAGTGGTTTCTCCGCGGGCGGGACGAATAAATGGCCGCGCAAAAATGCACTTCCTGCTGGGATCGCCTGCATTACCAGCGGCCTTTATCGATATTCCCTGCCGCACACTCCCACCACTCTTCTTTAGTGCGTTTGTATCGCTAGGAGTACTCAAGGAAGGCATTTCGATGTTTTAACTGTTTGTAATCAATGACATTTTAGGAATTCCACACCTAACGATGTTTGTGCAGGCGGGCCGCGTGCGTGCGTGTACAAAATGGACCAAGGCCACTCATGCAGCGCATTTTCACCAGCCAGCACGCAGCGTGCAGCTGAACGGACCATCCTTCATCAACCGGCAATCGGCAATCAACGATGAACGACAATGATTGTATTCACGCTGGCTGCCGCCACTTGTGAATATGTCTTTTTCCGCTTTGCTGCCGCTATCGCTAGAGATGACAGCAGAGAGGAAGAGGCTTTTGCACAAGGGGGCCGGACGTCACACGACACGCATCGAACTGGGTCCACATGTCGTGCGTATCGTGCATATCGTAATTCACCAACCCAGCCAGATGCCGCATGGCTGTGACAGTAACACACTCAGCAGGGCCATCTGTAGGCGTGTAGTGCATCAATTAATCGCATTTGTGCACCACCAGCGCACAGCCTCAGCAGCACATCAAAGACCCGGCGACTTGGCGCGATGAAATGCGCAATAAGATCAGCATTCGGTTGACAGCGCCGCGGAGAATTGGGCAATTAGGAGACGGGCGCGTTTGATGGCTTTCGCGAGTGAGCCATCAAATGGGCGTCGGCAGGCAGCGCAGCGCAGCGCCACACGGTCCAAATCTGTTTCCACTCATCAAGAAGCTTGCATATTTTCATACTATGATATTCTGACGTCAGTATACATGACGGTACATTCCGTAAATTTAGATCAAACGATTATGATACGTGCACGTACCGAAATACACGCTCACAGAGGTCCGACAGAGTCCTCTTTTGCGATGCAAAAAGGTGGCTCCTTCGAGCATTCCGCACGCCCAAAGCACGTCTTCGTGAATAAACAAGCGGGCGTAAAATGGCAGCCTACAATGAACGCCATTGAAATGTGCTGCCAGCGCGACCGCTACGTGTGAAACACAATAAAGATTAGCGATTGTATGCGATTGCTAGCCGTCAACAAGCGCGCGTGCAATATCGCAAAACAATTGTTGTAAATTACCTTTTTGTGAAGCATCACGTCGCACGGTTGGAACGTGGCGAGCGGCGTTGAATGTATCAGTACGTCAAATTGGCACAGTTCAACTCCGCGCACTCATTAAAGGCATGCATCGTCGAATAAAGTGGCTAACAACGGTCGAGAGGCTAATTGCGAGTTAATAAATGTCTTTGCCCATTAGAGTAATCGTCTGCATCAACGCTTTGTGGTCCCCCTCGGATGAACCTGAGATATTTTCGTACCACGATTGATGGTGCATAATTAACGCGACACTTCTCAATTCTTACGATGTTTTATTCCAAAAATGTGATTATCATTGCAGATGTAGGCGGGATTGATTATTGCCGTCCACTTGTGCGTCGAGGCCATTAAGAAAGTCCGAAAATATACGAGGAGGAAGTTACTACGTAAAATCTCGGCCGGAAGACGGAGACATTCATAAATTCGCGCATCGCCTAATTTCGTATCCAACGAATATTTACAACGGGGAGTTGGGCGTTTTTGGCCGCCAGCCAGCACTTCTTAATCAAAGTCTCTTTTTCTATTTTCACTTAAACTTAGTGTTTTCACTCCAGGCTCGTTGGAATCAAAAACTTCTTGGTTCATTCCGTTGATTTCACCTGGATAAATAGTCGAGGACCATTTTGAGCCCAATATTGTTAAAATTTATTAAAGTGCAACCCGTCAAATACTGTTTTTTACGAAGTTTATCCATTTTTCAAGACAGGCGTCAGTTTTGTTAATTCTTCGTGAAGTCTTTGCTTCTTCCACATATCTTCTGCATAAAGTTTGAATTGTTTATGTTAATATCTTATTGTTAGAGCTACAAATGTTTTCGCTTAAGACACAGAGATAAAGTGCCCTGAAAAGCATACCTCTCTATGGCACGCACGCATTATTTCTCAATTAGCTGATGCGGTTGAAGAGCAAAGAAATACTGATTAGTGCAGTGCGTAGCAAAGTACCGAAGCTTAACATTTATGTCTTAATTAGTTCTAATTGTAAGTTTAATGTTAACAAATTATTCACATAAGTTAATAACTTGTCTAATGTAAAAAATCACACCAGGAGCTCAATAAGCTTGAGCTTCGCTAATTTAATAAAATAATATTTGTAATAATGGTGTTATATAGTAAAATATAGTATACAAAAGAATTAAAATTGTAAACCGACACAATTCGACCTCAAGCCAATAATGTCGAAGCGATGCGATCTGCAACTGGCTACATGCACGTTACCCCGTTTCCTCTCATCCTTTTTAGACTTAACCCCTCCACTTTTTAAAATGGTTTTCGGATTTAAAAAAAGCACCAAACACTTAGGTCAGGAAAAACCAACAAACAAGCGTTTTACTTCCTTCATCTTAGCCTGGCTTACCTCGGTATTACGTTGTATTACTTCTTCGAGCCCTGTTTAACTTCCTCGCAAATTTTTACTAGTAGAATTTCAATTACATGTGAATACTTAAATCCCCACTAATTATATGATTGCACTTTGAACTTTGCATGTAAACGATCCACTGATATGCAATTTATCTAGCCACGCGTGGCATTAGTTAACTAGTTTGTTTGCTGTGGAATGTGCGTGGCTTTGTGAGTTTTCCATCTTAAGTAGCTTCAAAACGCCTACATATAAAATGGACGAGGATAATGTTACTCTGGATGAGACAAAGCCCCCAGTGAAAACGGTTGCACATATAGCAGTTGTAGAGGAAGTCAAATCAATTGCTGCAGATGAAAGTAAGTATGAAACAGTTAATATTCTGTATAAATCGAAATGTGGTGGTTACAGAGCAATAGGTATCTATAATAATGAATTATTTATATGCATGTGAGGAGTTTAATGGGAAGTTATGAAACAAAATTTAATTTAATTTGTTAATATCATAGGCAACCAAGGTTACAGAGCAGCGCCTCTAGCGGTATTATAAACAGGCAGTCCATTGATTTCCCTTTCCGCTCGCGGTTTGCAGTGTATTTGTGAGCGGCCATATTGTTCATTCTCTAAGGGAAAAAGCGCTTACTTAACGAATCAGGTATTACAAAACACGGTTTTATACGGTTTTCTCGTTTATTTCGTACTGTTTTCTGTCTGTATTGAGTTGCACCTTTTGAAAATTGTGGTGATACTAGCTCGGCGGCGGGTTTCTCGCGTCGTGACATCTGATTACCTAACATTTCCAAGTACAAAATCAATTAACCGAGAATCGCCGCAAGCTAGCAAATCAAGCGCGCCTATCGGCCTAAAATAATCAGGAGTCACATCAGAATTAGCTTCTCTTGTTGTGCAAAGGGAATCAAATCTCACATGATGGGCACATGCTGTGCTCCCTTTCAACGATTTGAGTTCACTACTGAGGATCTCAATTTTGACCATGTACATGCTCAGATGTGGTTAACTATACCTGCAAGTTCTATTGTAGGTTGCTCTCACACACAGTAATAAAGCTAGTGATGAATCCATCCCCATGGTGCAACCCTCCTCCTCCAGGACTTGACATGGATGAAGAGAGTAAAAACTCAAATGCATCATCATCAAAGAGCTACTCTGGAGGCATGATTGATCAGATTGATCCATACATAAAGAATCCTGATTATGTACGATATAAGAGAGGAGCACCCAGCAGAAGGTCTAGAAGCCGCTCCTTTGAGCGCAATAGATCACGATCCAAGTCGCGGTCGCGCTCCAGAGAGCGTGAGCGCCGACGTAAGCGCCGTTCGCGGAGCCGCAGCCGCGCCAGACACAGGCGATCAAGCTCGCGCTCTCGCGCGCGCGGTCACCGCCGCTATTCGCATTCGTCCAGCCGGTCTCGCAGTCAAAGCCCATCACAATCGCGCGCTCGACACAAGCACAAGCGCACTAGGAAGTCGCGGCGTTCGCGCTCGCGCAGTCACGACCGCCGCCGGCAGGAGAGGAGGCACTACGCGGGAACCCCACGCCGCGACAGTGAGGCGCAAGAGGGCAACGGCAACGACTCGAAGGGCGAGGAGGAAGAGGCCGAGGCGAAGGAGAACGCCTTCAAGAACGACGGCTCCTTCTTGGAGATGTTCAAGAAAATGCAGGAGGAGAAGCAGCGCGCCGAGGCTGCACAGAACGAGGCGCAGACGGTGGCTGCGCCAGCTGCTGCCACCAGCAGCGAAGTGCGGAAGCCACTGCCGGCGTTTGGCAAGCGCCGAGGAGGCAGGGTGCTCAAGACTGGGATGGTGGAGAAGACCAAGGCTGTGGAGGATGATGAACTTGCTAACGCCACTGACCCGTGGTCGATTTACCTCAAAGAAGTGAAGCGATACAAAGAAGCTTGCTGTGATGACGATTCGAAGACGAGGCCGCTCGTTAAATGAGCGCAAATTGCGGAGGAAGCGAATACATCCAAAACGAACATTTATCGATTAGACTATCCACGTTTTTCTATTAATATTTAGTTAATAGCTAGGTTACGCGGGCTCGGAGTGCATCCTTAGGTGCTACATAGTCTATTATATTTGCTGTGAAAGATTTTATTTTATTGGTTATCGAAGCACGAAGCATCGGTAACTAAATTTTAGGTAATAACATACTCTAAAAACTCGAAAAGTTAAACAAAAAATTAGATGTAGATTCTAAATGGGAGAACCCACAATTATCGGTTGTCTTTCATCGAGTTATTGAGAGATTCCCACAGTTGACCAAGTCAATTAACATCGAGTTTTCGTTGCAGACAAAATGCCTGCCGCCGATCCCATCTTGCAGACTGCGCCGTTCGACCCCAGGTTCCCGAACACCAATCAGACCCGCTACTGCTACCAGAGTTATTTGGACTTCCACCGCTGCCAGAAGGTGAAGGGCGACAGCTATAGCCCGTGCCAGTACTTTAAGAAGGTGTACGGTTCTATCTGCCCCAATGCGTGGATCGAAAAATGGGATGGCCAACGTGATGAAGGCACCTTCCCCGGCAAAATCTAAGCACAGAACCATATGTTCAGAACACTTAGTTCAACTTGTAGGTTCACATACATTAACTATATATACACATTTTAGTCCAATTCCATGCGAGGAGACGAAAAAATCATGGAACTAATGGAATAAAGAACTTCGATATTGTACATAATAAAGTTTTTTTTTTCGTGGCGGGCTTCTTGAAATATTTTCGCTGCGCATGCGTAGAAGGTGGTATCGGCACGCCGGCCATTTCTCTTGGCGGTCGCGTCGTTTACGCACGCCTTTCAAGTTCGACTAGCTCCTCAGTGAAGCGTTTATTCGCAGAGAGGTTGCAATTCGCATCAAGGAGATTTGTAATATTTCCTATAACTTCGTACAACTTACGAAATCAAACACGTTTTAACATGGTAAGTCTAAAATACAAAGTTTGATACTACTAACCTCACCACAAACACGTTTCCTGCATGGTAATTTTAATGTAGGCGGAAGAAGTGAATCCGAAGGCGTATCCACTCGCTGATGCCGTTCTCACCAAGAAGATCCTTAACTTGGTGCAGCAAGGCATGAACTACAACCAGCTTCGCAAGGGTGCCAATGAGGTAACCAAAACTCTCAACCGTGGCATCGCCGAGTTCATCGTGATGGCCGCGGATGCTGAACCACTGGAGATTCTTCTCCACCTGCCTCTACTCTGTGAAGATAAGAATGTCCCTTATGTATTTGTGAGATCTAAGCAGGCTCTTGGTAGAGCCTGTGGGGTTTCAAGGTCTGTCATTGCCTGCAGTGTAACAGTAAATGAGGGATCGCAGCTGAAGCCACAGATCATCTCAATTCAGCAAGAAATTGAACGCTTACTTGTGTAAATTGATTCTATATAAGCATTAGACTTAGTTTTTATTTTACAGCATTTTTTAAGTTGAAAAATTACAAATTAAATTTTGATTTATAACAAGTTTTGGAAAGGTGCCCTTTAAGTGAAAATGGGTGATGCAATTGCTTGCCAATTTTCAGTCCAGTGTAAATTCCTGAAAATCCTCAAATTTTTCTTGAACTGCTCTTCCTTTAACTTTTGTTGCCAGTTATTTGGAAAGTTGCTGAACCAGGTTTGAAGCTGCTCTGACAGTTCTTGAGGAGAATTGAAGATGAAACCATTCTTGTCATGTTCAACAAGCTCATGAAGGCTGCAAGTGGACTTTGTATGAGTATATCATCCCAATCCAATTTTAAAGCATGATAGGCCCCTTGTTTTGTGGTGCTAGGGGCTTAGGTCCCCCAAGGAAAAAAAAAAACAATTTTGGTGTGACTTACCATTTGAAGTTGTAAGCACACACAGGAAGTTCACAGCCAAACATGTCAACAACTTTCATGGGCAAATCCAAACCACTGGAACTAGTGTGGAGGGAGACTCCCAAGTCTGCAGAAGCCAACATTACAGGGTAATCTTTAGCTTCCAGCCAAGGGGTGATCACTTTCACATGCCTCCAGGTTGCTTTATTGATGATGTTTGTATAGTATTCTTTCATGGGTCCACTGCCAGTGATAACACATACTAGCTTGGGCAACATCTTGATATTTCCATCAGTGAAATGATCTTCATAATCTGTAAGTATTCAATTACATTAATATGTCCAAGAGTTGATATGTTCATGAATTTAACTGTACCTTGAAGAGCCTGAAGGAGGACTTTGAAATCTTCATCTTCAGTCCAGCTGGTACTAGAAACAAGCAAGCCAGGTCTACTTTTTTTCAAAATGATCTTGTCATCAACTTCTAGAGTGAACATTGTTTCACTACCAGATTCATCAATATTTTCACTTAATTCAATATATTCGCTTTGTAACTTTCTGAATAAATTGTGCTTTTCCTGAATCTCAATGGGTTTGAATATTTCTGGTGGTCTGTCATATAATGTGCAGGCCTTAATACCCCAAGAATTCTCTAAATCCAGCTTCATTTCTCTTGTCACACATAAGTTGTGATCAGCTTTGCACCCAAAATATTTCTCTATATGTCGAGTCAGTTTCACTAAAATATGCTTGGGACCAGCACTTAGTGCCAGTATAGTGTAGGCATAATTATGCCAATCAATCACCAATTTAGCACTGCTTGCCACTTTGTAAATGTAGCAAGCACATAGTGTTGGAACAGCTGGTGGATTTTGTACTAGAATGTAATCAGCTTTGCGAATGATTACAAACACAAAAAGCAGGCTAATCATTTGCCATATAGCCTTGAATATGTAGGTGAGGAATCTTGGCAGCGGAAGATTGGGAAATTCCGTCATGTAGTGGAAGCTTACGAGCGGCTGCGACGTTAACTTTTCCACGGGCCTCGCACCCCGGTAACCTACGACGTCCACCTTGTGTCCATTTTCCGCTAGGGATATTGAATGGTATTGCATTCGAGGGCTGCGACCTATGTCACCCAAGACTACCACGCACACGTTTTTACCCATGTTTACTGATTAATTTTCATTTCCACGTAACAGTCACGAAATGGAGCGCAAATGCTGCACAAACAAATATTAAACTACGGTAGCAATTTAACTTGCATATTATCATAGGCAACTAAATTAACATCAACATGTTAAACTTGTCCAGCGTGGTTTTGTAAAGTTTTGTTAAAGTGATAAAACAATTTACACTAGAGAAGAAGAAAAACAAGAA
>JAAAKC020188264.1:0-13307 GCA_010014765.2 Aenictocupidus jacobsonorum | reverse complement strand
ATTGCCTATTCCTCCCATCCAAGTCCCTCTCTAATTCTTTTGTGATGTTGAGCTCCAGCTATGGGACCACCTCTTGGGTGGTTGGCCAAGTGGTCCTATCGTCATGGGGTGTGCCGACATTGGCCAGTGCGTCACACAGTATGGGTTCATGCGTTCCACGTGATTCCTTCAGTGGCGACGTCTTGCTCTCGCCCATCTCGCTGGTCTTCTACTTGGAGCACCTGCCGGATGTCGTGGCTACGGGCACGGTATCTTAACATGACTCCTTTGGGGATGCGCATCTCGGTGGTACGGAATATTTGTTTGATGTACGCGGGTCTGCCCTTGTCTCCGCAGCGTAGGTAAGGATCGGTCTCTCTGCGGTTTTACAGATCCTTATTTTTGCATCATTTGATAGGTGTTTGTTGCGCCAGACGATGTCGTTTTTTGCGCCAGATGTGGCGATCACTTTGACGAATTCGTGGCAGTCTTCTGCCGATCGGAAAAGTTATTTCACACGCCGAATCGCTGTCCATTTGCGAATGATTTTCAACCAGGACATTTGCTTCCTGCCGATTCCCCGGCGGCCTTCAATGTTGCCTTTTATTATTAGGTGAAGAAGGTGGTGCTTTTCACCCCGCAAGACGTGTCCCAAATACTTAGTTCTTCTGACTTTGATTATTGATAGAACTGCACTGCATTGTCAGTTGTTTTACTTGTACACGTAATTCTGAACACTCCTCGATGTTGCCACATTTCGATGGCTTCTATTCGTTTCATGGTGTCAATTTTGTGGACCCGTGCTTCCATTCCATAATAAATGTTATTAACAATCAATGAGCTCCACTTAATTCGCTGAAATTACTGTCGCTTGTTGCTGAAACATTTGGTATACTGAAATTTAGTAGAACATTGAGATTCGTAGATAAATTTCTACGTTTCACGTGTTTTCGATTCGTTTGTACAATGTCAAACCTTTTGGCTTTCGTCATCATGGGGTCTTCTTTGAGTGCCTTCTTCTAACGAAGGTTGGCAACCATCATGGCAATGCGAATATTCTATGCCGCCATTCTCGAAGATTTCGCAACCAGGACATTCGTCTTCGGCCAATTGATCTTTTGCCCACTATCTTCCCTTGCATTATTACTGGTACTAATGCGTATTTTTCATTTCAATTGGTATGGCCAAAATACTCTAATTTCCTTTTCTTTATTGTTATTACAAGCTTTGGAGTCATTCCCATTCGCACCAGGGCTTCTAAATTCGTTATTTGGGATGTCCATGGAGTTCATCAACACATAAACAAGTCAAAAACAACTGAAACATAGAATTATGGTCGTAAATATATTATCAATGTACTATTAACCTACTTGTTACGAATTGGGTACATACGAAGCGGAGGATTGAGGTTATGTTAGACATCGATTATTGCCCGTTTCGGTGTGCTGGAGCTGTTAAGGCGCGTGACGGATTGATTGCTTCGTTTCGCCCTTGGACGCCAACGAAACGAGCAAACAGCCCACCCCTAAGCACTACGTCGAAAGTCAGAACGTCGATGTTTATCGCGAGGGGGTGAATGGCATTCGCGTCATGCGACAGCGGATTTGTCGCCAGCCAGGTCGGTGCCTTCTCGCGCCTGACGCCTGCCAACCCTCTTTGCACGCTCATACAAGGCGCGAGCAGTCAAGAGCGCGCAACTTGAAACGCGCCCCGCACGACGGGGGTGACCGGCCTGCAGGCATTGCGAAGGCTTCAGTGCCGGCACGCGTGCGAAGTGCACGCATGCGGCGAAGTGGGAAAATGCGTTTCACAAGTGGGTGGGAAGAAAGATGCGAGGGTCGATGACCTCTGCGCTAAAAATCGCGCCTTTAGTGTTGGTGTGCACTTGTTATAGTTGCGTTGCGTAGGCGCGTGTGTATTGTGTGAGAGTAATGCACCGCCGCGTCACCATGGTGCGCCTGCGCAGCGGACGGTTGGTGCGCAGGCGCAGCGCCGGCAGTGAGCGATTGCTGCGCATGCGCTCCTCGTGGATTTACACCAATTTGACCCAAACAAAAACCAACAGACGGGGAGTGAATCGGTCGTTGAATGTGAGCACGTGGACACCGTTCACGTTGCGGCCCAATTCGCAGCGACAAAGAGTAGGAAATGAAGAGTAGGAACAACAAAAGCGGGCAAATAATAACTGTACGCGGAGCTTGCGCCTCACCAGCCTCACAGTCCGCGTGCGGCGGCTGCGTGCCTGCAGGTGACGATGGACGCGAAGGCAGTGACGCATGTCCCCGACGCACCGACGGAGGCGCTGCCCGCGCGCTCGCCGACCGCCGGCGTCCTCTTCGAGGCGTCGACGCAGACGCCCACCGACGAGCAGCGCGACGCGCCGCTCTCCACGCAGAGGGAGTACGTCCTGCGCACCGGAAACCACAGCGGCGCCGCGCTGGCCAACATTCATAAGATGCGGCAGAGCGAGCAGGTGAGTCACGTGCTGCGACGCGGCGTAGATTCAGCGTTAGCGTTCGCTGTCTTCTGCTTTTAGCTGTGTGATGTCACGTTGACCGTCGGCTTCGAGCAGTTCAAGGCGCACAAGGTGGTCCTGGCGTCGATAAGTCCGTACTTCTTTGCCATGTTCAACGGTGAGTGAAGCTGCAACGGAAGTTTGAACGGAAGTGAGGATTGTGCTCTGATTGTGTGCTGATTGCAGGCGACATGCGCGAGCACACCAGCGGCGAGGTGGCGCTGCACGACGTGGACCCGATGGCGATCGGCCTGCTCGTGGAGTACGCCTACACCGGCGAGGTGGCCATCACGCCCGACAACGTGCAGGTGCTGCTGCCCGCCAGCAGCCTGCTGCAGATTGCGGGCGTGCGCGAGGCGTGCTGCGAGTTCCTACTGCTGCAGCTGCACCCGACCAACTGCCTCGGCATCCGCAGCTTCGCCGACGCGCACGCCTGCGCCGAGCTGCACGCGCGCTCGCACTGCTTCGCGCTGCAGCACTTCCAGCAGGTGGCCGGCACCGAGGAGTTCCTCCTGCTGCCGCCCGCCGAGGTGGAGGCGCTCATCGCCAACTCGCAGCTGAACATCGCCTCCGAGGAGGCCGTCTTCCAGGCGGTGCTCGGCTGGGTGAAGCACGACCTCGCCGCGCGCGGCCCGCACGTGGCGCGCCTGATGGCGCACGTGCGGCTGCCGCTGGTCGGACGCGACTTCCTCATGACGCGCGTGGACGGCGAGCGGCTGGTGCGCGAGGACAGCCAGTGCCGGGAGCTGCTGCTGGAGGCGATGCGCTACCACCTGGCGCCGGAGCGCCGCTGCGCGCTCGCGACGCCGCGCACGATGGAGCGCCGGCCCAAGGGGGCGGCGCCGTACCTTTTCGCAGTGGGTGAGTGCGTTGCGCGCGCGCACGCGCACGCCGCGCGGTGCTAACCGAACGAATGCTGTGTGCGGCAGGCGGCGGCTCCCTCTTCGCCATCCACGCCGAGTGCGAGGTGTACAGCCCGCGGGCGGACGCCTGGACGGCGATCGCGCCGATGCAGTGGCGGCGGTCGCGCGCCGGCGTCGCCGGCCTGCGGCGCAGCCTCTACGTGGTGGGCGGCTACGACGGCGCCGCCGACCTCGCCACCGGTGAGCGCTACGATCCGCTGCGGAACGCGTGGGCGCCGATCACGCCGATGGGCACGCGGCGCTCCTGCCTCGGCGTCGGCGGGCTCGACGGGCTGATCTACGTGTGCGGCGGCTACGACGGCGCCTCCTGCCTCAGCAGCATGGAGCGCTTCGACCCGCTGACGGGCGTCTGGTGCAGCTGTCCGGCGATGGGCACGCGCCGCCGCTACTGCCGCCTCGCCGTCGTCGAGAGCTGCGTGTACGCGCTCGGCGGCTTCGACTCCACCAACTACCAGGCGTCGGTGGAGCGGTTCGACCCGCGCGCGGGCAGCTGGGCGCCGGTGCCCGCCATGTCCTCGCGCCGCAGCAGTTGCGGCGTGGCCGCCCTCGACGGGCATCTGTACTGCATTGGCGGTGAGTGTGCGCGGCCACCACGCCGGCCGGAGTGTCGCTCACGCGGGCACTGGTTGCAGGCAACGACGGCACCATGTGCATGTCCAGCGGGGAGCGCTTCAACGTGCGCAGGAACGCCTGGGAGCCCATCACGGCGATGCACAGTCGACGGTAAGCGCGCCGTTTATGCTCCACTTCCTCTTCTAATTCGGTTGCGTCGCAGCTCCACGCACGAGGTGGTCGCGATCGGCGGCTACGTCTATGCCATCGGCGGCAACGACGGCTCCTCCAGCCTCAACTCGGTGGAGCGCTTCGATCCGCTGCTGGGAAAGTGGACGGTGGTGTCCGCCATGGCGACGCGGCGCAGCTCCGTGGGCGCCGCCGTCCTCGAGTGCATCAATATCGAGGCGGTGCTGCGCCAGGCCGGCGCTGCCAGCGCCACTGCCAAGTAGTGGCCGATCAAACAAACAAACAAAAAAAAAACGAACGAACGAACGACGAACGAACACCGTCTGAAAAGAAGTGCAATTTTCTGACGTTGCGTGACATCTATCAACTCACTCTGCCCGCCAGCATGCGTCTCGTCCTCCTTGGTGCGCTCCTCGCCCTTGCGATCGCCCCGGCGGCGGCGAAGGGCAACGGCAGCCAGTTCTCGGTGGGCACCGTCCTCTTCTCCGCCGCCGACATTCAGCGCGAGTGCTGGACGCAGGAGAACCTGGCGCTGCTCACCACGCGCATGCTCTTCAACAACGTGATGCCGAGCGTGGACCGCATCAAGGCCGACGACGACGCCTTCGTCGCGGACATCATCGAGTACTTCCGGCTGCTGCTGGAGGTGATCCGCGCCAACGCGGACGGGCGGACCAAGCACATACTGCTGCGCGCCGCCACCGACACCATGGGTAAGCCCGCGCCGCTAGTCGCCTTCATTCTTCGCTTCACTTCACTGCGCACGCGCGCTTTCAGGCGGCTTCATGAAGCACCTCATCATGCCGATCTCCAAGTACGCCTACTACGCCGGCAACATCCAGTACGCCAGCATCATCCGCCTCTATCAGCTGTTCGACGAGCTGAAGAGCTACCTGCGCACGAACGGCGAGGGCTGGGCGCGCCCGTGGAAGAACGCCGGCAGGCACATTCAGGCGAAGGCGATCGCCGTGCAGTCGCCGGCGCCGGGCACCGACCCCTGCAAGGGCATCATCTACCTGAAGCACGTGCCGCAGGCGAGCCTATGTGAGCGCCACACTCGCGCGCAACGCGCGCACACTCACTCGGCCATGTTGTTCTTGCGTGTTCCAAGTCGGCCGAAAGCAGGAGAGCGATAGCCCGTGCGGCATGGAGGTGCCGCTGCCCTTCTTCGACTCCAAGTCGCATCCGGCCGCCATCGCCGTGCCCTTCCGCACCTTCGGCCTGCGCAACCTCGAGTCGCGCGTCTCCGCCTACATCCTCGTGAAGTACTTCGTCGCCGTCAGCAAGTGCATGGCGGCGCGCAACACCAACGACGAGGACGTGCATCGCTTCAACGCCAACATCTTCTCCTTCATCGTCGCCAAGGTGATGCCGCACCTCGGCGACGAGAAGTTCTACGCGGCCTTCGGCGGCGTGCTGCGCATCCTGCAGACGGTGACGGAGAGCAGCCACGCGAAGGGCCAGGTGCTCGGCAACATCAACATCATGCCGGAGACGGTGGACCGCGAGCCGCCCGACATGCAGGAGAGCGAGGACCTGGCGCTGGCGCAGGGCAAGAGCGCCAAGGCGCACAAGTCGGGCGACGTGAGTGGCGGCGCGGCGCGCCGCGTGCCGTGCCCTTGCTGAGCCGTTGCTTGCTTGCGCCTGTTGCAGCGGTCGCGCAACAACCTCATCATGCTCGCGGCGCTGGCGACGATCCTCATCTGGTTCTGCCTGGGCGCCTGCTTCGTGTGCTGCCGCATTCGGGCGTCGAAGCTGCGCGAGGACAAGGCGCTCGTCGACGACGAGAACGCGTGCAGGGAGGGCACGTGCCCGGCGATGTACGCGCTCTCCTCGGCGACGAGCAGGGAGGGCACCGAGAACGAGGCGCCGGAGAGCCACACCAAGTACGTTCACCCATCACCAGCGCGCCACGGCGTAGAGTAATACGGTAACCTGCTCCAGAGTGCTCTACTCGGTGCGGCAGGTGAAAAAGGAGAAGCGCCATAGGACGAAGGAGCCCAAGTCCTCGCCGTCGCGCTGGTCGAAGAAGAGCTCCAAGTCCTCCAAGTCCTCGAAGCCCTCCTGGCAGTCGCAGCCTTCGCTGCTGACCAACACCACCGAGGAGGTGGACTCGCAGTCGGTGGCCTCGCTGCACTCGCGCGGCCCCTCCGAGCTGGCCCTCGAGGCCGCCCGCCCGCCGACGCCAGCGCCCGCGCCCGCGCCAGCGCCCGCCCACGTGCGGGTGGCCGAGCACGAGCGCGAGTGGGAGGCGGAGCAGGAGCGCTACCACGGAAGCGCTGCCGACGAGCAACGCGAGCGCCTCCTGCGCCTCAAGCAGGGGAAGCGCGCCAGCCTGCAGGACACGACTGAGCCGACGACGGAGAGCGGCAAACCGCCCGAGATCCAGGTGCACAGGTCGGTTAATCCACGGTTGGACGCGCGCGCTGTGCCACTCATCGCGATTGCAATTGCAGCGTGCAGTACTATCCGCCAACGTTCGCCTGCCACACAAGCATGACGGGCAAGGTGCGCATCGATTCGAGCACCGATTTCACCTCCAAGGAGGAACTCAAGCGCCCCTACGTCTTCGGATACGACTTCCAAACAACCTCCGAGGACACCTCGCCCAGGGACAACACCAGTACTATTATTTAGCGCGCGCGCAAGGCGTCCTCCGCCGTCGACCGAATGAAACGCAGCTATTTCCTTTGCAGATCAGACGAGTGAGGGGGAGAACGACATGGTTGATAATCATTCCAAGTGAATCACTCGACAATCAATCGACAGGAACCTATATACTGTACCTATTTTAATGTATCTATATCTTTATATCTATCGCCCTTTTTTACTTGATATCATAATCACTTTCACTTGGAAGGTGTTGCTTTGACGCGCGGTTATAATAGATCTAGGTAACGAACGGAATCCAGTGAAATTCGGCGATAACGACACGGCGTGAATTCCTTTTTGCAATTGTCTCTCACCCTGTTGAAGTACTGAAATATAATTTCACTTCTACAATGATTTTGCTAACAAATTACTAATAGACAACGACAACGTACTTGCTTTCCACGCTTTCTGCTGTGCGGGCAGATTTTAATTCAAACAAACGCACTGCTACCAATCTAAATTCCGCGCGTGTGAAATTCCCCCGGCGCTAGTGCCTCGACACCATTTCTGCAGCGCGGCAACGTCGCACAATTTCGTACGGTCCGCCATATTGAAAAATCTCTCGATACAGAAAATTTTGTAAGTAGAGTGTGTAGGTAATCGGGGGAAAAGCCGAAAACGCGTCCGGCGGACAGCGATTGCTCGATTCGTTATGCACGGAGTGCGAGTGGTGATGGGATGCGACGGGGCGCGCCTCCGATCTTCGTGTTTCCTTTTCAAGAGTTTGCCAACGGTGGCCATCGCAGACGTCCGTGGTTCCGTCTCAGCCAGCCAGCGACAACCAGCACGAGAATCACTTTAGTAATCAAACCGGTCGCGATACGACGACGGTGACCACGGGAGTCACCGCGAATGCTGTGTGCTGAAGACTTGGTGAAAATTTTAACGCAGAGTTGCTTCCAGCGGCTGTTACACGCCGCTGAACTGACGCAGTCTCAAACAAGCCTATTATAAATATTTATGCCAACCAGACAGAAGTCGGAATGGATAAGTACCGCCAATTCAACGCTTTGGGTGTAGAATCGTGCTCAGCTTTTGGGAGCTTGGAATCTGTGGTGGTTGCTGGTGGCTGATGCTGATTTTCCCAGTCAGGAAGTGACCAGGACTCATTGAGTCATCACTGGTGGTGCAATGGGCTTGCAACAGATATGATTGCCCAGTGTGATATGCCAACAGTGTCTGGTTGGAAGGTGTGAGGTGCATTATGTCTTGATTATGTAAGGAATCAGCTGGTGGATAAACAAGCTGGCTGATCTTCTAAAGTAGGACTGCTGCCCTTATCACCACATTAAATCGCCCCATCTGCTTGCGTGAGCGGGCGAACAAAAGACGCGTTGGCGCCCCCCCTCCTGCACGTTGCCAGTTTATCAGCTGGTTTTATCACCACTTGTACTTCATGCATATTCACTCGGGATCAGTGCCCAAAGTGAACGCAAACAACATATTGCCCTGATACTGGCAGCAATCAGTGTCATTGTATTTGAGATATAACACACCTTCTGTTTTTAGATTAGTTGTGATTTGAAAAAGTGAAGGGAGACAAAGCTGAGGGGGAGCTAACACCAAGAAAGCGACACACCACATTGGCTTGTGTTGTGTCATTTGCAATATTTGAGTTGAGGCGCGCGCCGCACTCGTGGCGTATTGTGAAGGCGAAGGTGACGCATTCGTCGCGTTGTTGCTGTGGTGTTGACTGCCTACTGCTGTTGCTGCTGCCGCTGCTGCATTGCTAAGTGGAATTGAGTTGTCAACTGCTGCTTGGTGCACGCCCGCTATGTCCGTGCTGAATCAGAGCGGCGAGGAGCAGGTGGAGTGTCCTCTGTGCATGGAGCCGCTGGAGGTGGACGACCTCAACTTCTACCCGTGCACGTGCGGCTATCAGATTTGCCGCTTCTGCTGGCATCGCATCCGCACGGACGAGAACGGCCTGTGTCCGGCGTGCCGTAAGGCGTATTCGGAGAACCCGGCCGACTTCATACCGCTCTCCAAGGAGCAGGTGGCGCAGCTGAAAGCCGAAAAGCGCCAGCGTGATCAGCAGCGCAAAGCGAAGCTCACTGAGAGCCGCAAGCACCTCGCCAGGTAACTTTCACTCCGTTCACGACTTTTCGTCGTCTTGCACGTCTCCAGTTAAACTGCACGTGTTTCCATATCGGAACGGATTGCTTGCAGCGTGCGCGTTGTGCAGCGAAACCTGGTGTTCGTCGTCGGGCTACCGATGCGGCTCGCCGACCCCGAGGTACTCAAGAGGCACGAGTACTTTGGCAAGTTCGGCAAGATACACAAGGTTGTGATAAACCAATCGACTGCCTACGCTGGCACGCAAGGACCTAGCGCAAGTAAGTTTCGCATGCAGGCAAAAACTCAGCTCAGCGAGGCTAGGTTTTGAAAAGTGCGGAAGCTATTGTAATCGGGCGAAAAGATGGTGCATCTCTTTGTTTATGTGTAGTGACAATTTGCTTTAGGTGCATATGTGACTTACTTGAAGAGTGACGACGCGTTGCGCGCCATTCAGAGTGTGAACAACTCGACGCTGGATGGAAAAACGATAAAGACCAGCCTCGGCACGACCAAGTACTGCTCGCACTTTATGAAGAATCAGCCCTGCCCGAAGCCGGACTGCATGTACTTGCACGATTTTGGTGAGCAATACAACACTCAGCGCCAGTTCGGTTGTTTGATGCTGGAGGTGACGCGAGCTCGAATTGTTGAAGTTTCCTTGAAATATATCGCCACTTTATTTCATTCGTAATATTCCGGGCATTCCGGGTTCTCGGTTCTCGCATAGTTTCCGCTGGATGTGCTAGAGGCCTGCGTCTTTCATTGGCATTGGTCGCTGGCAGGCCATTATAGGCGCTGACCAGTTGCGACTTGATAGTTTCGTGCTTGTGTGTTCAAGGCGACCAGGAGGCAAGCTTCACCAAGGAGCAGATGCACGCCGGCAAGCATCAGGAGTACGAGAAGAAGCTGCACGACAGCCTGCTGACGAAGCAGGCGATGGCGCTGCAGCAACAGGCGGCCGCCGCGCAGGCCACGGCGGCCGCGGCAGCCGCCGCCGCTGCTGCGGCTCAGGTTGGCGACGTGAAGACCAGCGGCAAGGCGAAACACGGCGCCACCGACAGCAGGGACAACAAGGAGAGGGAAGCCACCGGCGTGGGCAGCGCCAATGGCAAAGACAACAGTGGCGGCAATTGGTGGCCGCACGCGGATCAAGACAAGGGCGACACGAATACGAGTGGTAGCGGAAAGAGTTGTAAGGACGGCGCCAGCAACGGTAGGCACGACGCGAAGCCGGAGAAGTCCAAGCGGAACAAGAAGAATACGAGCGCGGGCGTCAGTGAGAGTAATTGTAAAAACGGCAAGTGTCGAAGCGAGGAGACCGCAAGCGCGCCGACGAGCAGGGAGAAGGAGAAAGATAAGGAGGGCAGGGAGCTGGAAAAGAAGCAGCCCCCGACTCAGAGCGCTCCGCTGGAGAAGGAGAAGGAAAGAGAGAATGAGAAGCGCGACCGCAAGGATAGCACCCGAACTAGCAGCAGTAACAGCAACGATGCTAAACGGCCAGCGTCGGCGGCAGTCGTGGAGATCATTAACAACAACACAATCGACGCGGGCGACGTCGACGTCGAGCGGACGCCCGAGCCGGAAACCACGCTTAACGGCGACGTGGAAGTCGACACGCTCGAAGGTGCCGGCGACATGGTACATCAACCACGCGCACATTTGCGGCACGTGCGGCAGAACGGCGTCGCCGTCGAGGAGTTGAAGATAGCCGCGCACGATGACAACTCCAGCTTCTTCACGTCCAGCTCGTTCGCCTGCGCGAAGCTCTCCGCGGAGAACAAGGGTGATGGCGACGAGTCGGCCAGTCTGCTCGATCGCCAAATCAGCGGCCATCTGCTAGACATCAACGACGGTGACGCCTGGGACTTTGACTTCGGCTACACGAACCACTCGCACCACTTGGAGGAGCTCGCCGCGCAACGCCACCGTCAGCAGGAGGCGCCCAAGGATCCCCTGGAGCCCTTCGCGAACGGCTTCGGCGCTCTCGACACGTTCAACAAGCTGGATGCGTTCATGGACACACCGTACATTGCGGCCAACACGGAGAGTCTGCTGGAGGCGTTAGCAAAGAACAGTGTCAATTATCAGATGCATCCTGCGCACCAGCAGCAACAACAACAGCCACAACAGCAGCAGATTGGACACAGTCACTATATGAACGGACACAAAGACGCCTTGCTGCCTGGATTATCAGGTATGGGCTCACTAAGTCTGCTCGAACAGCACCAGCAGCAACAGGTGCAGCAACAGAACTTCCCAAAGATTCTGGATATGTACAGGAGGAATATGTGTGCTCCTCTACAGCAACTTCCTCAACAGCAACAGCAGCCACAGGCGCATCAAATGATGAATGGGTTGCATTCGCAAAGCAATGGATTCCACAATCATACCAGCTTTGCGCAACAGCAGCAACATCACTTCAATAACCACATCAACTTGGTGGATAAGCGCATGGCGCTGCTACAGCAGCAAAGACAGATGGAGGAGAACTTTGTCAATATCACACTCGGCAAACAGCTGCAGCAGCAACAGCAGCACAACATGCTGCACCCACAAATGAATGGACACTTTGATAGCTTCGGTCTTGGCACTTCCTTTGGGCTTGGGGTCAGTACATCCAATATGCAAAAACAGGCACATCAGGTGCAAACTCAGGGCTCAGGTCAAGGGCAGGGGCAGGCGCAGATGCAGGTTCGGCATGTGGTAGACGACAAAGACTTAGACTTCAGATTCCAAGAGGCGCAAAAGGCCCTGGAAGCTTTGGTTGAGTCGGATAGTCATGTGCACAATTCAGGTAGATCTCGCACGAACGTTCACTGATTGCACTAATTAATACTCGCTTCTTCCAGGCCGTACTACGTTAGGATCGAATCAAGTCAACGGTTTAGTGCATAGTCAAAGTGGCGCGCATCTGCCGCCACCGCCACCCGGCTTCGTGCAACCCAGCACACATATGAATTCATTTGGTTAGTCCTACCCCATTATCAAGCAATCGATTGGCACTTGTGACTAATGTCGTTGTGGTCTTGACGCGCAGGTAGCAAAATATTACCCTTTCTCAACATGAATAGCCAACAGCCGCCACAAATCAACACCACGCAGAATAACTGGCCGAGCAGTTTTAGTCAAATTCAACCACAGCAAAATCAGCATAGTAAAGGTACAACTTAGGTATTTCAGCCTGCAATAAATGTTAGTCATCGGAGACCGTGTGGTTTATTTCTGTGTGTTGTTGTTTTCATCAGCTTTTGTTGATTCGTTTGCTTTGCGCTTGGATTGTTGTTCTTTCGAAATTAGTTTAACGAAATTTGTTGGCGCTTGTAGGCATGGGGGGCGTGTGCAATGACTGGAAGGTCCTGGACACGGCGATCATCTCCTCAAGGCGCCACATTCCCAGCCTGGGCCCGCTGCTCGACCACTACGCGCCCGGCAGCCAACCCGGCGCCAACCTCCAACAGCAGCAGCAACAGCAGGCGCAACAAGCTCAACACCACCAGCTTGCAGCTGCCGCCCAGCAGCAGCAGCAGCAACAGCAGCAGCGCACTTACGACATGTACGCGACGTTCTCGAACTATGCGAGCCCGCTGCCGCCCGCCTACGGCAACGGCTACCAATCGCATTTGATTGGCGCCGGCGCCGGCAGCCAACCTAGCGGCGGCCTCAACTGGTTGGGTGCGGAGCTGGCTGGCGCGCAGATCTCCACGCCGCCGGGATTTCGCGCCGCTGGACAGGCGACCAAGCAGCAGGAGTGCTAAGGCACTTGCTATTTACAGCAGCACTGTGAAGATGCGGGCCAGAAGCTGGGGGGGTGGAGTTTGAGCTGGGGCTAGAACGCGAGCTGCTGCTGCAAGGGAGTACGAGAGCGCCCCGAGGAACGAAGCATTCACATTATCAAATCCCATCTATCGGCTTCAAGATTCAGATTTGTATATTTCGTTGTAATCGTTTTTATTCCCTCTTGGCCCTCGGATCATTCTCATTGCTCTTGCTCTAGCTCCGCCTCTTGCTCTAGTTCTTCCTCTTGGCCTTGCTCCGAGCGAATCCGATATATGAATACTGAACTACATAGATACATTAAATAATCAAACAATTCTGCGGGAGGGGTGCGAGACTACTACGTCTGCTGCTGTTGTCACTGTCGCTGAAGGATGAGGATGTCCAGCCGTTGCTGCCGTCTGCGCGGGCGTCGGGTGGACGCGCCGCCGGGCACGTCCGCCCTCACGATGCGCTCGCAATGCCTCCGCAGCAGCCGCGCACAGTGTCGTCACACTCCGTATTATTAATATTACATATAAATACACATAAAGCATACATTTATTGACGATGCTAGCCGCGACGCATGCGCGAGTCATGTGGGCGCGTTATAAAGTACGCCATTAAACGCTCGACTGCGGGCTGGTGGTGTGGTATGATGCGATGTGAATGGACATCGTGGGGTT
>JAAAKC020186938.1:0-16661 GCA_010014765.2 Aenictocupidus jacobsonorum | reverse complement strand
CTAAATGTGGATATCTTGGGAATTAGTGATGTTAGATGGCCGGGAAGCGGCAGCTGTGCAACAAGTAACGGCACTTTCAATTATTCTGGAAACAGTGACCCGAAGCTTTTGTATGGGATTGGAGTCATTTTAAACAAAAATTTCGCGGGTTTGGTTTTAAACTTTATACCTTACTCAGACAGAGCCATGATTCTTCAACTTAAGACACATACGGGACAGCTGAACATAATACAGGTGTATGCACGAACAGCGGATAGGGAGGACGAAGAAGTGGAGGAGTTTTATGCTGAGATTGATGATATCTGTAAAAACATTAAGAATAATAATACCACAATAGTTATCGAGGGATGTACAGGGAGTTATGGCTTGGGGGAAAGGAACAATAGGGGGAATCGACTAGTAGAGTTCTGCCAAGTTACAGATCTTATGATAACAAATACCTGCTTCAAACAACCAGACAGGAGATTGTACACCTGGAAATCCCAAATCCTGGAAAACCAGTAAATGTAATTAGAAACCAAATAGACTATATCTTCATTAACAACCGATATAGAACTCTATAACTCTAACTATTAACTCCGACCACAACCCAGTTATAGCTAAACTTAATATAAAGATGAAAAAGATCAGAAAACGTCGCATCAAATATATTGACCCAAGACTCCTTAAAAATACTGAAACCTATGAAACAGAAAAGAAAGAGACCAACGAATATTGAGAGACCTGAATACATCGAATGAGGTCAGTATAGATGAAAAGTGGGAGCAAATACGAACAGGGTTAGGAACAATAGCTAAGAAACATATAATAAGTAAAAGAAAGAAGAAAAAGCCCTAGATAACATCAGAAATTCTATATCTTATGGAAGAAAGGAGAAAGAGTAAAGGAAGTAAGGATGAATACAGAACACTAGATAAGACAATATAGAGAAAAATTAAAGAAGCGAAGGAAGAATACCTAATGGCTCAATGCGAGGAAATAGAAGTACTGGAAAGGAAATTTGACAACTTCCACATGCACAAAACGATAAAAGAAATGGCTGGATGTAACAGGGTCAGATCAGCCAATAATATTGTCAAGGATAGAAATGGACGTATAATAACTGACGTAGAGGACAAACTAAAAAGGTGGAAAGAGTATCTATTAGAACTTTTCGATGATGAAAGACCTCCAAAACCGGTTATAACATCGAGTAAGGTGAACTTAAAAATATGAAGATCAGAAATAGTATATGCCCTGGAAAATATGAAACCCGGTAAGGATGTTGGTTCTGATCAGATACCCATAGAGCTTATCAACCTCTTCGATGATGATGTGATTGATATTTTGCTAAACCTTTTTAACAGCATTTATGAGAGGGGAGAAATTCCTAAACAATGGCTATCATCCACTTTTGTGCTAATACCCAAGAAACCACATCCAAGAGAATGCTCGGATTACCGAACCATTGCACTTATCAGCCACACCTTGAAGTTGTTTTTAAAAATCATCCTCAAAAGAATCTATAGAAGACTCGAGGAGGACATAAGCAATACACAGTTTGGATTCCGCGAAGGACTTTGAATAATTAAGCGCCCGCTTGTGGCTGTGAATGCTGCTGCTGCTGGCTGGAAAACTGGAGTGCCAAGCGCCGAGCGCGCGTGCTCCCCGCTAAGGTCCGTAAGTGTGGGAACTAAAATTTAAATTCTACTACTACTTATATCGTTTGCTTGCTCCAGCTGACTGCCTAACACTACTGCTACTACTACGCGACATTTTTTTATCGCTACAACTACTACTACCCACTAATTGAGAAGCAAGAGGAAGAGGAAGTAGATTAATGTCAGGAAATAAATAATAATCACAATTAGCAACTACAAATAATAGAACTTAGGCTTCGCTTAGGCTTCGCTTTCTTGTGGAGAAGGTTTAAAGTCTTGGGGTAAAACAGACCAATCTTGGAGCGACCACGCACATTAGTTTCCAAACATTATTATAATACTCCTTGAGAAAGTTTAATTTTAGCGCTCCTTTTACTAGAACTAAATTTGCTGGATGCAATTCAAAAATGATTGGGAGTTCGTCATGATTCATCTCTTGCCCTTGAATAGTACGTCGAATTTGTTGATTTAAACATCCATAGTTTTCCTTTGGTAAAATCAAGTAGTTATAAATTTTATCTCCATCATACGTAAAGCATATCTCTTTAGGTGCAAAGTCGGGAACATTAAAGCCTTGCATATCAATGCATAAAACGGTGTTTGATTGGATCATTTTAGTTGATGATGATGGCAACAACTTAGGTGAATTGTTAACTTTTTTCAACAGTTTTTGAAACATAACACTTTTAAATTAGTTTACGTACAATACCTGTCCACGGTGTGTACTCCACAGCTACTCCACCTTATAGTTATCAAACGTAGTTACGTCCTGTTCATGATTATTTTTCTTGTTGGTTTGAAAGCATATAGTTACATATCGCGGTCTTTCAAGAGATGTAGAAGTCTTAACCGACCAAATATCGTTCTGGGTGTTTTTCAATGCTGGAAACTCATGCAATTCCCATTTGCGAAATGGAATTAATAATGGTTTATCAGCTTTAAGTACACTTAGGAAATGAATGCGCGATGAATCATTCAACTCAATGTGAGGCACATGGCATTCAACTTTTATTAAGTTTATGTCGACGTTTTCCCCACCCACATAGCAATTCTAATCAGTCCCTGATCTACGCAAGATTAATTCTTGTTTAGCGTTAATAATAACCTTGTGATAATCCTCTGCGAATCCTAGCAGCTTATTCAATGGAATTTATGCATGAAATGTTTTCTTAGTTTTATTGTATACGCTCAAGGTATCTGATTTTCTTCCCATCCAACCAGGATGTTGTTATAATTGTTCGGTTTGCACGATAGATAATTCTTAATTGTAGTAGTTATTCCAATATTTTGATTTCGATCGATTTCTACACCATTAATTTCATACCTGACTTCTTGAAAGAGGAAACAAAATGCGTTTCTTGTCAATTTAATCGAAGGCTTCAGCTGTTCGTTTACCGTTTCTGGCAATACAACTTCTCCCTCAATCAGTAGATAGCTTTGAGCTGGTTTAGTATATTGATCTTGTTGTTGAATTAAAATACGAACTTCATCGTTCTTCTTAAGATTGTTCGTGCGCGGTTGATAGGTATGATATTGTTCTCTAGTAATTGTATCGTCAGAACTTAATTTCTCTAAAATGTTTAATTCCTGATTCATGTTCCAATTTATTCTTGTAAAGTGTATCCTAAAGAAATTAATTTATTTCTGCTTTAAGAACTTAATTGATGCTTGCTGTTAGAGTTACACCCTTTGATGTCACTTTTACGATTTGTTGCTTTCGTGTGATTGAGTTTGGGTTTTATACTTTTTTTCAGGCTTCAAAGCGAAACTGCTTAGTTTCCCGATATTGTTGTAAATTGTCCCAATTTTATGTTTATAACATTTTCTAAGTTCTAAACGAATGAGGAATTTTTCACCACGTAAATTAACTAGTCGTCCGTCTTGATCGACAAGCTTAATAACAATATTACTAATACTACTTGTGTTTACACTTAAATATACATTATTTCTTGGCTCTATATTTATAGCATACCCTGGATCAACCTGTGGTGAAAATTCGTATAATGTATGCGACTCTTCATTATCGTAATATGAGCCTTTTACAATATTATATTCTATTCTAATACTTGTAACTTTTATAATATTAACTGGCAAACCAGAAACATGCCATTGATTAGTTTGTAATATTTGCTTACGAGGAAAATCCTAAAACTTTACCTATTGATTGTGGATGTGAAAAGTCAACGTTATACTTACAATTTAGTTCCGATTGAATAGTGTTATTGTTGGGTCTAAATCTCAAAACTTTATCATCGTTATGCAATTTATGTGCTTGAATAAGTTTTCTATTTAAATACCTTTGAATATCCGTAATTTCATAAGCTCCCGTGGGAATAGTTATTTCTTTTCCATTATCATAATGAAATTTATTTGCTCCTCCTTCAATGTTTGGGATTGTATTATACGCATACAAGCCAATTAATGCAATTTCATAATTATTATTTGAAATATCAATAGGTGAAATAGAAGTTGAAATATAAATGTGTCTGCAATATATTACTATTTCCTTGTAATGTAAAGGTGATGGACATTTTAAGGTATATGATTTAGAAGCAAAAATTTCAAGCACAAATGTCCGCAATTAACAGTGTTACATTTTTGATATCTATTGTAGTTGTAATAGATATTACACCTATTAAAATAGTTTTGAACTTCTCATGGTGGTTCTAAGTTTCTAAAGCTATTAAAGTAGTAAACAATATCACCTTGCTTCTTATATGCTCCCAATGCGTTCCTGTTGATTGAAGGGAATCCAAATTAACTACTCCACATTCGTTTTTATGTGCTCGCTCTGGAAACGTATCACGCATGAAAACACCTCTAAAATTAGGAATATTTTTCTTCCCGAACCTATTTATATCGTCATCATTTAAGGGTGTGGCGTTGGGTAGCTCATTTAGAAGTTTTTTGGTTCATATTTAGCTTAGTATAACCCATAACCTTTTTTGTATGGCTTGAGATATTAGCCAGAGCCAGATTTACCAATAGCAATTGCTTCCATTGTTTTATTGTGTCGATTTGTTTCATACAATGTTTTTCTTGCAATTTTTGTATCATTTACTGCCTTCACAACTCCTGCTACTCCGCCGGCGAGAGCACCTAATGCATTAAGTCCAGCAATAATTGGTATTAGTGGTAATATTCCTTCATATTTAGGTATGCGAATTATACGTGGTTGTTTCACGTTGCGTTTACCACCAACATCTTTTAAAGCAGTTTTTGCAATAGCTATTGCGATACTACTGCCTTCCGAAATGTTTGTTGTCTTATTCTTTTTAAGTTTTGATTTGACTTTATTTATGACTGCTTTATTTAAAGAGACTAATTTTCTCCTTTTCACGTTACTTTTTCGACGAATTCCCATACCTAATTTACATTTTACTTTCATATCTGTAGTTACTCCCCAAGCAGCTGCTTTTTCTCCAAACGTTGAATCTTTAGCTTTGACGCGTTTCCAAGATGCTTCCTCCAGAACTTTATCAGCTCTATGCCTGCCTACGAGAAGGATGAATTGTTTCAGCGAGTAATGATAAAATTAGTCAATATAGAAGGCGGGTATTATGTAATGTGCCAGGTCCTAATTAAAACATTTAAACCTTGTATAACGGACACTACTTTTATTTAGCATACAATATTACCACAATAGTTGTAGCCTGGAACGTGTGCCTCAAATTATAATTCCTTTCCCTCCCTTTCTATGAGATTTTCTTGATGGTTTATGTATTACTGATGTTTTACCTACTAGCAAAAACGTAATGATTAAAAGAAAATAGTACTTGCATATATATAATCCAATATTCAAATGTTAATAATTATTCCATTTTATTTTTTTAGTAAGCATGAAGGTAGTGAAACAAAGTAAAATTGACTATACTAAACTTGGATAAAATTGTGAATTCTATAAATCCAGAACAATTGGCAAGAAAACATGGGTTATTATTACCCAACACAGTTCGTCACCTAATATGTGGACTATGTAACTGTGGTAAATCAAATGTGATGCTTGCATTACTATTCGATATAAATGGATAAAAGTTTGAAAATATATACGTTTACTCAAAGTCGTTATATCAACCTAAATATGAATATTTACGGAAAGTTTTGCAGAAGGTGAAAGGTGTTAAATATTACCCGTTTAAAGAAAACGATGAGGTAATATCGGTTGAAAAGGCAAGAAAGAACTCAGTCTTTATATTTGATGACATTGCACGCAGCAATCAAGACAGAATACGCGAGTATTTCAGTATGGGCAGACATAACGGTATAGATTCGTATTTATGTCAAACTTAAACTCGTATTCCAAAGCATTTAATCCGAGACCACGCAAATTTTCTCATATTGTTTAGACAAGATGACTTGATGTGACTTGAGTGATATGTTGTTTGAACAGTTTAAGAAAATATGTCGCTTTTGTTGGGAAATTAAGTTTGAATTTCTAGTAATTAATAAAGATAGCGTGACATTTTATGCCGAACTTTAATCAACAATCGACAACAATATCGAATAATTTGAGAAGTGTGCAAGAAAAACTAGTACAAAATGAATCCAACACATTTTCTGACTTAAATAACATTTTTAATCCATTGCAAACCGAAACGATAAATCTTCAAAAACAAATAATAATACTCACGATCGAACAACAATCTGATCTGATTCTGATTATCTTGAAACATTTAATAAATTCACATCACAAGTAAACGATCATTTACAACTAGAAGATATGTACAGAATACCAGTGTTTCACACAGATCATAACAACATATTTGTACCTCAGAATACAACCTTACCATCTAAAATTGAACTAAAAAGATCTAAACCTGTTGAAAAGAGTATTGCACAGCTATATGAAGAAATTAAACAGATCCTTAAAAACTGCATTGCATAAACCTGCTAGAAGAAATTATAAGCGACGGCGAACTATTCTGCATGGAATCGATGATTTGTGGCAAGCAGATTTAGCAGAGTTTCAAAAGTTTAGCCATCGCAATAAACGTCATAAATTTATACTAGTAATTATTGATTGTTTTTTCAAAGTTTATGTGGACAATTGTATTGAAAGATAAATCGGCGTCAAGTATAGCAGATGCATTTAGCAATTTATTTACACATTTAACCCATCGCAGACCTAAGAATTTACAACCCGATAATGGCAAAGAATTGTGCAATAAACAGTTTGAGAAAATAATGAAAACATATAATATTAATCACTATTATACCTATACAATACTTAAAGCCAGTATTGTCGAACGAGTTATACGAACATTGAAGTCTCAAGCAGACTCAATGGATAACAGTGCTGGATAAAGATAATGAAGTTACTGTATAATAATTGAAAACACCATACAATTCAAATAAAGCCGAGTGAAGTAAAGACAAAGCAAATAGAATAGAAATTACTTAGAAGTGTGTATTCAAGTATAAAGATAGCTGGAATTGGCAAATATAAAGTTGGAGACACTGTCCGAATCAGTAAACAGAAAGCACTCTTTGAGAAAGGTTACACAAGAAATTGGAGTACAGAGTTATTTACCATTAAGGAAATTAAAATAACTAATCCAGTTACATATCTGTTGGAGGATTATAAGAATCAACCTATAGTGGGAGCATTTTATGAGCCAGAGTTACAAAGAGTGAAACATAACGACATATATCTTGTAGAGAAAGTAATCCGTTAGAAATGATCAAAAGAATTTGTCAAGTGGTTAGAAGTGGAAGAAGTTGATAGCGATATTAATAAAAAAATTATTAAATTTCTTTCATGGAACAATTACTTAGATACAAATTCAAATGAATAATAGAGGTCAAACTAAAAAATGCACAAGCATTTGGCATTGAGTGTCCAAACAACCCATTATTATAACAACTAAAACTACTATTGAATCGAATATTATTTAGACAAATCAGACTTTAAGATATAAAACATGTGGGTATTGCCAATGCTGTTACTAGCGTCTGAAATATTTGTTTTAACAAACATTGTAAACAATAGTATATTTGTATCAACTCCCGTTAATGTAATTGAGTGTTACATTGCTTTGGACTATGCTGAATCATTTGAAACATGGCTAACACAATGGAAACAAATGTGAAACAACAACAACAACTCAAGAAATAGTGTTGGAACAATTCCATAAACAACAAGAAAACGAAACAACCAATATAATAACAAGTCAAACAACTCAAAATGCAATGTTAAAGCAACCAAATAAGCAACGAAACGATAGCAAAGCAACCAGAAGACAACAACACAACAAAACAACCAACATAATAGCAAGTCAAAGAACGCAAAATACAATGTTAGATAAACTAAATAAGCAATGAAACAACAGCAAAGAAACCAGAAGACAAGAAGACAAACACTCATTAAACAGCAAAACATCTCCAATAATTGTGATAATTGGTGTTTCATATCTGTTGATGGTATTTGTTTTTGTTTGTTTAAAAGTGTATGAGTTATATGTTTAAACATTGGCGGGTCAATAATAGTAATAATATAATAGTAATAATATAATAATAATAAAATAATAGAGCAATCATATTCAAGATATTTGTTTGCAATAAAATTAATTTATAATATTTAATAAATCGTTAATATCAACAAAAATTTTTATGTCATTCAATATCACTTCACGCTGAAAGTTTACAATTTCATGCATTACTTCAGTGGTTTCAAACTAATAATAATATGTATTGTTTTGTTCTAAAGAGGTGGTGACGACATTATTTACGGTTGATGGTTGAAGAGCAGGTACCAAGATCTTCATAATGGAATCTCTGTCTTTTTGATGCTGTTGTTGTTGCACAATATACTCCAAGCAATTGTTGTAGTATTGATAAAACTGCATTTGTCCCAATCGCTCTAATCGAAACATAATTAACGTATCCAAGCTTAATATCGTACATATTTCTCTTTTGTCGAAGACAAGCCTAACTCCATTTTTCTGAAGTATAATTGCTTTTGCCTTCTTAGCAGTGCATTTGCCATGGTGTAATTTCGCAAAGATTATATCAAAATTCGAACAAACGTTTATTTTACGAATGTCGATTTGATTTGTGCTGACGTTTGCAGATTCCTCTTCTTCGGCTGCTGCTTGTTTTAATGTGCTGTTGCAGCACTTACATTTCTTCTCTGGGCGTATATCGCTTATAATACAGCGTCGATTCTTGAAGTAATTCAGAATTTCTGACTTATTCTTTATAAATTCGGATGGCTCAAGAAGCATATTTTGCGTTTTATTTTTTCCACAAGTTTGACTTATTGATTAGAATTCCATGGTAGAAGCCTATTGTCGAAATGAAACCGATCATAATTTTTATGCGTTGATTAATACTATATGTAGTTACGCCTAAAATAACAACACTCAGATTATTTTCACTCACTATGCTTTAAGTCTAAGCAATAATATACCGAGTGGAATAAATTGTAGTTTCATACTGAATATTATAAATTTAAATTTGAATGTCTTCACTTTCAACTCCCTCTTTTCTCTCTCTCTTTCGATATGAATTTATTGTAAGCAACCATCGGGGTGAATTTTGGCAATAACGAAATTCGATGACGTAATGCAAACGTTTTCTCCATAATCTAGTAGCTGTTTAATCACAATTTCCTCTATTATCTTGTAGCAATTAAACCAAAATTTCCTCTCTAATCTTATATACGTTAAACCACATTTAACGAACTCATCACTTACTCTAGCTAAAATGCATGTTTGTTAGGTGGATATAAAAACTGAGCAGAGTTCAACTCTAGCCATCTCTCTGACAAGTTCGAAACATTAACAAAATGTATCAGTGCGATAAATGTGCGAAAACCTTCACGCGAAGCGACAATCTTACGTGACATAAATCAAGAAATGAAAATACTTGTCAGTTGTGCAAGATGAAGTTTTCGCGACGTGATGCTTTAAATAGACATCTTAAACAAACGCATTCACTGGAAGGTTATACGTCAGAGGATAAACACCTATCGAAAATTGAAGACACAATGCCCGAGAGAGCTGCAAAGAAATCGAAATTAGACGAAGAAGCTACTGCTGCCAAGAAACCCAAATTAAAGCCGACGAATTCAACCATAATTGAATGTAGTGTGTGCGATTTAAAATTCAAGAGTAACGTAAAGTATAAGTATGCGCGCCGGTGCGTCTCGTTTCCTGAGCCGTCTTTCTCGTGCGGTTGGGTCAGAGTCCATTTGCGGAGATTTACTGGGTGTCGACGGCGGAGATTTGAGGATGGAACGCCTTCATTAGTCGGTCTGCCATTTGCGCCAGGTCTGAGAGCTTGGTGTCGAACGAGCTGGCGGAGAGAATATACGCATGTTCTCTGGCAGATTTTCTACGAACAGTAGTCGGAGGATTTCGTCACCACAGGTGGCTCCCGCCAGGGTCTGCATCCTTTGCAGGTACACTGACCGCAGTTTTGATTCCTGCGACTCATACAGGACGCTCAAAATCCTATCTTTCTATGCCTGGTATTTATTCTCAGGCGGCGGATTGTCGACCAGGTCCCCGGCGAGGTCGAGGACATCTTGGTCCAAGTGGACCGTATACCGTGTATATCAAACATCGCCTCCACGACGTTGAAATATCTGGCCAGGTTTTTCGTCCAGAATGGTGTGGGCAGCTTCAACCTCAGGCTTATTGATGTGGGCATCATCGACGCCGGTCGCTTGACCATCGTCATCATTGCCTGAGTAGTCGCACTTACCAGTGGGGGCGGGTGTCTGGATGTGGAAAGTCGTGCCTTCGTTGAGCTGGCTTCCTTCTTGATAGGAGTTGCGGTTGCACTGAGCTTCCTCGTGCCGTTGCTTGGGTCCGAAAGTTAGGACGCGCGGCGTGCGGAGTTAGCACGAAATCGGGTAGACGGGAAAAGAAATAAATCGTAGGTTACTCACTGATCACGTTGGGGTCACCAGTTTGTGGGTGCGATGGCCACAAGATATGACGTGAACGTGTAACAGATTTATTTTCACTTAATGTTAGACAGACACAGTACCGTATATACGGGTGCCGTTCGAATTGAAACTCAAGGTGATACTGGCCCTTGTGACTGTTATGCTGGCTTTTATAGCGGCGAGTCATAAGGGCCACGTTGTTCGGTTTCGGTCCGCTATCGCCTTCCCACGGAGTTACAAGGGCCGAATGTCGCCTTCCCACAGCGATACAGATAATAAATCAGAAGATATCGTTGGTTATCGCGTTCGCTCGAAGTTACAAAAATAATAAATAAACGGATAACCAACGATTATCGCCTCAGAGTCATAAACAAAAATACAGATTGCTGTTAATGACTGATGATGGATGGCGATTACTCACGCGGCGTGAGAAATGCCGTGATTATGGGAACCGCCACAATACTGTGGGTGCGTCGGCGTGATGGCCACAAACGATGTAAACTTGTAATAGATTTATTTTTACTCGGCGTTGGACTGCCACAGGTATACTGGCCCTTGTGACTGCTATACCGGTTTTTATAGCGGCGAGTCACAAGGACCACGTTGTTTGCTTTCGCCTCGGTATTGCCTTCCCACGGAGTTGTAAAGGCTGAACGTTATCGCCTTTCCATGGAGATAGAGGTAATAAATAAGAGGATATCGTTTGTTATTGCGTTCGCTCGAAGTTACAAAAATAATAAATAAACGGATAACCAACGATTATCGCCTCAGAATCATAAACAAAAATACAGATTGCTGTTAATGACTGATGATGGATAACCATTGCCCACGCGGCGTGAGAAACACTGTGATCGTGGGAACCGCCACAGTACTCCCCCCCAAGTGACGTGGGACAGGGAACGAAAAATGTGATGGCCGTGGTGTGCGAGTTCAGGCAGTGACTTTGCTGCGCACCTCCGTTGAGCGTCCAGGGTCAAGGAGCGAAAAGGTGACGGTCTTCCTACGTAGACCTTGGTAGGTCCGTGGACACCTCGGTTGGTTTCCCTCTGATGTCCACCCTGAAGTAGGTATCTGTCGTTCTCTGAAGGACTTCGTACGGGCCTTCGTACGGATGCTCAAGGGGTTTCTTCACGCGGTCGACCGGCACAAATACGTGGGAGCACGTGTGCAGAGTCTTGTGCGTAAAGATTCTGGGCCTGCTGTGGTGTAGACCGTACACGTTGCGGTCTGTTTTCGCATGGCCAGCCGGAGGCGCTGCAGGAGGTGACTTAAATCTCTACTGGAGTCGTCTTGTAGGAAATATTCCCCAGGCATCCTTAGCGTCGTACCGTATGTCATCTCAGCGGCGGACGTCTTGATGTCCTCCTTGAAGCTGTTGCGGAGTCCAAGTAGGATGATCGGAAGGACTTTGGCCCTGTCATGAGTCTCGTGCCATTTTATGGCGGCCTTGAGCGGTGCCATCGTTCTACGAGGCCATTGCTCTCTGGGTGGTAGCTTGTCATGCGAATTGTCCTGCTACCGATGATCTTTGCCAGGGCGTCGAACAGTTGCGAATCAAACTGCGTTCCTCTATCTGACTTTATCACCTCTAGCGCTCCGAATCTGGACACCCAGGCTTCAAAGAAGGCATTGACGATTGAGCATACCGGGCAACACAAATTTTCAGCGGATATCTTTCTGTGTGATTCGGCCGCTGGGATTGGCGGCGTTGTGCACCACATCAAAAATCCACTTCCTCAGGCCCGTCGGGATGTACGGGCGTATTACATCCGTGGACACGTCGCAGTAGATCGTCAGCTACGTGCCGCCCACCCTCAGTGTTTTTAGCTCTAGCGATCCCGGTTCCTGCAGCAGAGATCTGAGCTCCGGATCGTTCTTCTGTTGGACACGATGACAGGATTCTCGACGCTATCCATCCTTGATAAGGTGTTGGCCACGGCTTTCTCTAGTCCAGCGATGTGCCGGATGTCGGTGGTGTATTGCCCGATTAGGTTCAGACTGCGTTGCTGCCTCGGGGATGCTTTGGCCGGATTTTGATCGAAAGCGTATGTCAACGGCTTGTGATCCGTATAGATCACCGATCATCGTATAGAATCTGAGCGCTTGACGTTGGTCGTCGATGACCTGCTCGAGTCCGGCCCCCGCTGCGGTGTCCGAGGCGTCGGTGACGAGGTACAGCTTGGCTCGTCCGGCTGGATAGGACAAAAGTGCTGCTCGTGCCAGTTGATACTTACAGTCGCTGAAGGCCTTTTAGACCTCCGTGGTCCAGGCCATGGGTCGCTTGTCCTTTTTCTTGGCACCGGCCGTGAGTCCGTGCAATAGCGACTGCGGCTGTGTCGCATGGGGTATGAAACGCCTGTAGTAATTTAACATACCCAGGAAACTCCGAAGCTCCGTCACGTTGTTCGGCTTCGGGAAATCCTGTATCGCAAAGACGCGGTCATCGAGGGGTTTGATACCTTCGGAGGTCACCTTGTGACCTAAGTATTCCACCGAAGACTTGCTCCAAATGCACTTCTCCGTCTTTAGGGTAGGGCCGTGGAGCGTGAGGCATGCCAATACCTGGCCCACGTGGTCTCGGTGTTCTCCCTCGAACTTGGAGACGATCAGAATGTCGTCGACGTGACAGAACACGAAGTCGAGATTCCTGAGTGCCGTATCCATGAACTGCTGGAAAGACTGTACTGAGTTCCGCAACCCGAACGGCATAACAAGGAACTCGAAGATGCCGAATGGCGTGATAATGGCAGTCTTCTCACGGTCTTCCTCCGCCATGGAGATATGGAAATAGGCGCGCTCCAGGTCCAGCGTCATAAAAACTTTACAGTCTCGGAGATGGCCAGAAAAGTGCTAGAGAGCCGGGGCCGGATACTTGTCTGGGAAGGTGATTTTATTGAGCCCGCTGAAGTCCCCACAAATGCAACAGCTGCCGTCTTTCTTCTTGCGCAAAAGAATGGCGCTGGAGTATAGCGGCTGTGGCGGTTGTGGTCACACCACCCTCTAGGGTTGACGCTGGGAATCATACTCTGCGGCGTGCCCCGAAGCACGGGCGAGCGACAACGCTCTGTCTCTTTCACCTGAGCCGTCGTGGTGTCAGCATACGTATGGCATGACGTAAAGCTGTGTGTGTACATGCATAACCATCAATAAAGAAAGCATGGCGTCCATGCTGTGGATGGAATAAGTGAAGCTACCCATATCATGTTCATCTTATGGTTGTCGCGCCGACGCACCTACAAACTGGTGACTCCGGTGTTATCAGTGAGTAACTTACGATTTCTTTTTTCCCGTCTACCTGATTGCGTGCTAACTCCGCACGCCGCGCGTCCCAACTTTCGGACCCGGGCAACGGCACGAGGAAGTTCGGCGCAACCGCGACCCCCATCTGGAAGGAAGCCAGCTGAAAGAAGGCACTTCTTTCCATGCAAAGACATGGCTACTAGCGACCACGACGGCGCCCCCTCTAAGAAGTCTGACTATTTAGTCGGTGATGACGATGGCCCGGCGATCAAAATCGATGACGCCGAAATTAATGTACTTAAGGTCGTGAAGCTGTCCACGTCATTCTGGATGAAAAACCCGTCCAGATATTTCAACGTCGTGGAGGCGACGTTTGATATACACGGTGTAAGGTCTGATAACGCCAGATTCAAGCAGCTGATTGTCCACCTGGTCCGTGATGTCCTCGACCTCGCCGGGGACTTAATCTACAACCCGCCGCCTGAGAATAAATACCAAGCGTTGAAGGGTAGGATTTTGAGCATCCTGTGTGAATCGCAGGAGACGAAGCTGCGCAGGCTGTTGAGGGGACAATCCATGGGGGATGAGAAGCCGTCGGTGCACCTGCGAAGGATGCGGACCCTGGCAGGAGCCACCTGTGGTGACGATATGCTCCGACTATTGTTCGTAGAACACCTGCCAGAGAACATGCACATATCCTCGCCGCCAGCTCGTTCGACATCAAGGTCTCAGACCTGGCGCAAATAGCGGACCGAATAATGGAGGCGTTCCACTCAAATCTCCGCCGTCGACACTCGGGAAATCTCCGTGAACGAAGCAGGATCGAAGCAGGATAGATGACCTTGCGGCCACCGTTGCCGCCTTCGATAAGAGCGTCGAAGCGCTATGTACCGGCTAGAGGCAAGGTGTCCACGATCGGACCCGCAGCAGGAGCCGTACCAAGGATACCAAGCGACGAAGGACGCCCAGTCGCCGACGCGGCGAAGACGGTACGAGCGGAGAGTGTTACTACCATCGCTAGTTCGGTGACAACGTACGGTTCTGCGAGCCACCATGCGCCAACTGGACAAATACCCAATCGCAAGAACAGGACGGCTTGGGAAACGAGACACACCGGCGCGCATAGAGGCGGCCGCCGGTTGCACCGCAAAACGCCTCACCGTCGTCGACCGGAAGTCAGGAACCAGAGAACTCATCGACACAGGAGACGACATTTGTGTCTCGCCAAAGTCCCACGCCAGACGCCCGCAACAGAAGGGTAGAGTGTTGTACGCCGCCAACGGGATGAAAATCCACACATCTCCCCATATGTACGACTTGATCTCGAGGTAAGCTGCGAGGGTCCCCGACTATCTCCCAGCCGCAACAAGGCTGCCGAATGGGAAATACGAACCTGGATTGAGGACGGAATACCACAGCCTTCAAAGAGCCTGTGGGTGCGTCGGCGCGATGGCCATAAGATGAACGTGATATGGGTAGCTTCCTTTATTCCATCCACAACGTAGACGCCATGCTCTGTTTATCATGATGGTTATGCATGTACACACACAGCTTTACGGCGTGGCACGCGCGTGCTGACGCCACGACGGCTGAGGTGGAAGAGACAGGGCGTTGTCGCTCACCCGCGCTTCGGGGAGCACCGCTGAACAGGATTCCCCACGTCAACCCTAGAGGATGATGTGTCCACAACCGCCACAGTACTCCCGCCCGAGCGGCCTGGGACGGGGAGCAAAACGTGACAGCCTTGGTGCGCGGGCCTTGGTAGAATTCCGGGTGCTGTGTTGACTGACATCTGCCTCGTGCTGGCTGGCTGGTTGGTGCTTGCCTAGAACTGCCTTGCGTTGAGGGTCGAGGTTGCAGCGTCTGCTTTCAGCGGAGGATAGTGGCTGTGGCGAGCTTTCTTGGTGAGGGTCGCGGTTACAGCGGCTGGGGCTTCCTGCAGAGGGTCGTCGCTGCGGCGGCTGACTCTAGCGGGGTGGTACCTGTGCCAAGCTGCGTATAGCCGTGCTGCTGTCTAGACGAGGGTTGTGATTGTGCTGAGTTGCCTCCTGTCTGGGCTGCCACCGTGTCCGGGCTGCCTCCGTGTCCGGGCTGCCTCGGTGTCCGGGCAATAGTATGGATTTTACGTACGACATGATAACACGTACCATAGTAATACATAGTGTGGGAAACTTCCCTGAACTAAATGCTAAAGTATAAGTCGTAGACCGGCGAAAATGTCACTTTCGAGCGTTCCACATCGAAATACGTCGATTATGAGTATTTCCAGGTGATGCGGGCAATAGTTTGGATTTGGCGTACATGCAAATCCTACGTCGCTCAAACTCTCCTTTTCCTGTTCTTTACGACGAAATACGTCGATTTTGAGCGTTTCAGCTCGCTGCGGGTAATAGTATGGATTTTACGTACGACATGGTAACATAGACTATAGTAATCCATAGTGTGGTAAACTGCCCTGCACTACCCGGGTGGGAATAGGATGGATTTATCGTACGATATGGTAACACGTACTATAGTAACGCATAGTGTAGTATACTGCCCTGCATTAAATGCTAAAGTATAAATCTCAGACCAGCGAAAAGGTCATTTTAGAGCGTTTTACGTCGATATACGTCGAATTTGAGCGTGTCCAGGAGCTGCGGGCAATAGTATCGATTTTATGTGCGACTAAGTTTACACGTATCATAGTAATGCATAGTGTGGTAAATTGCCCTGCACTAAATGCTAAAATACAAATCGTAGACGTGCAAAGTGAAAAGGCAATTTTCGGCTGTTTTACGTCGACGTGCTAAAGTAAAAGTCGCAGACCGCCGAGAAGGCGATTTTCGGGCTTATTTCGTCGAAATACGTCGATTTTGAGCGTTTCAGGTCGCTGCGGGCAATAGTTT
>JAAAKC020185718.1:0-16784 GCA_010014765.2 Aenictocupidus jacobsonorum | reverse complement strand
ACAATAGATATTTCATTTATGCCACAAAGTAATAAAGAATGTCTTCCATGTATGTGATAACACAAAATAAAAACAAAAAGAAGAAATGCATACGTTTGGCATGGACAGCTCGTTTTGCCACTTGATTGGCATTTCTATATGTCGAGTCAACATTAGAGCCACCATTCTGATTCTATTATCCGTAGGCAACCCGCAACATAACAAAAATTTTTGTTATAATGAAATGTTGTAGACAGCATGCAAGGGGGAGTAGAAACTGATGTCGGACCATCAACTTATCGTTTGTTTCTCATCTTTCATACTTTATACATAAATATATAAATCAGTTATTTTTGTTTCATCTTTCACTTTCAAAATGCGTCGTGTGAATTCAGATCTGTTTAAGTCAGCGTACATTGTCGTTTTCCAGGACTATCAATTAATGCAGCAAAAAGCGAGGAAGAGGTTGTTGTTACATTTGTTGTCCTGCGGTCGGTTTCCAATGTTTATCTCGGTACTTTCTTCTAATTGTACCTAGCGCTTATTTTTAATTATTTATATTCCTCTGCATTTGTAGCGTTTCTTTTTAAACGTTATGTACGTGGACATTAAAGAGTTCCCAGTCCATGTAGAATCATTTAAAATTAATTTCTTGAAATGGGCAGTTTGTTTCTGTTTTACAGCTACTTTTGTGCATTTTTGTACAATCATGTGTCTTTTGTCGCTTTCCATGAACTGAGTAATGTGTAATGGGCGACCAATGCGGTGGCACGTTCGCCGAACGACGGACATTCCGTCGCGCTTTCCGTATTATGTACCTGCTGCTCCCACGACTCGCCTGCGTCTAAGATTCCTCTGCTGCCACCGCCACGCGTTTGAAATACAGGCGAGTGAGCGTTAGATGGAGCGCGATAACTGTTGAGGGTCGCCAGATCGGTTAAATATAGCAACTGTAACACCAGGCAGTCTGATTTAGTACAGGGTGGAAGAAATCCCAAGCAACAGAAGTAGTAACGAATTCGTCCTCTTAATTGAGCAAATGATCGTATCGTAACCAGATTCGGATCAATATGCAGCTCTTCCTTGATCATGTCTTCGTTTCGTGTGAATGTGATGATGTGTTCTTCCGGATCGCCCCGCATCGGAAAGTTGACTTGCACATCATGATCGATGCGGGTCTTACTGATTATTGCGCCATTTTCGCCAATAATTTTCTGTTCGCGGCCGAAGCGCTAGGCCACGCGCCATTTCGCAGTTGGCTGGTATGCCAGTGATCTTATCCTTCTTCCGCTCAAGCGACGCGGACACCGAAAGGTTTCCTACCGACTATAAACCTACGCAAATCCACTGGGATTTTCAGGTCGAACCGTGAGGTTCCCCGTGATCATCAACATTGAGCGCGCCCTTGTGATTGACGTACTTTTCACTTTGTGGCATCGATGCGCATTCCTTCAAATCCTTAAGCGTAACTTTGGCGTCACTCTAGACTCCTGAGCGAGGAGGCTGATTTGGTCCATTATCCGTTATTTCGTGAAGGATTTCTAAACGTCGCGCGCCCAAATGTTTGCGAGGACGAGGATCAACAATCATTTTTTCATAAACAATGTCAACCTAGATTGAAGCAAGATAGCATGTTAATAGCAGCCTAAAGATGGCACAGAAGTCGAACCTACAACTTCCTTGATGGTAGCCTCTAATTGGGCCTTAGCCTGAAGAGCGGCCTCGTTCTTTCCGACAATCGTAATAAGTTCGCAATCATAGTCCTGACTTGTGGGGAAAACGACCGCCCTTCTTGAACCAGCGGATAACGGCGTCCTTGTTGTTTCAGATGATGCTGTCTATGCGCGGCGCGTTCGGCACGCACGTGTAGGCGCCCTCGTCGGATAACAGCTGAGCTTTAATGGATCAGCTTCCAGCCCGGTGAACGAGAACGGCGGTTGCGCCTTGGAGGAATTCAGCCCCGTCTTTCATTCTCGGCCAAGCGCTGGTATTACACTAGATCCTCGTCCTTGGGCTGGCGTGGAACGTGGAACTACGAGAACAACATCAATTACGCAAACATTTGTAGTGAGGAATGAGCGCGCATGTGTTGGCAGCGGCAGCGGCAGTGACATCTCTCGCCCGCTCTCCACTTACCACCTCCAACCAATTCACGGCGAACTTCATCCGCAACTATTTTCATATTCAACCAAGCAACTACTTGTTCGCGCGCGCTCGAATTTCAGTGTCACTGCCGGCCAGTACAGTATCATCTCCGAAGCTGAAGTTATCAATTACCTTGGTGCGCCGTAGGAAACCTAAATAACCGATGTGGTTATTTTGACGCCGGGCAACAGCTTGCCGGATTCCATTACGCACGGGTGCAAATACTTACCAGGGATTTGGCGCTGACGTTGCAGATGCGCGAGTTCAGCTCATACTTCCACAGATGAGTGCAAACGCAAGCCGCAAACTGCCAACCCAAACCCGGCAAAAGTTACAAAGGAGGTGTTCTCCTTCTCGTTTGCAAGGCCTAATTCACCTCCCGCTCAAGAGGTCGTGCCAGAGCGATCTGGCATGCTGTTCGAACGGCTCCTTGTCATCCTGATGCTGGTCCTTATGTTACGGCACCAAATTCGTTAGGTGTGTAATTAGAAATAAATTACGCAAACGGATACTGCTCAGTCACGTCTAAAGGCGCATGATAATCTCCTGCATAAGCGACTCCTCCAGGTCATCGTCACTTACAATTCGGGACTTCTGGACAGTTTCAGCCATCATGTTGCGGACTTCCATTAAAATCTGCAAAGAAAACGTGCGTGTCATTAATTGCCTAGTGTTGGCAGGCGGCACCGCATTCCCGAAACCGAACGAATCCGCCGCGCGCGCGTTACTTGCTGCAGGTGGAAATAGTGTCGAGATGTGTTCGGCACAATGGAAACTGTAGTCGGAGCTGAAGCAGCAGCTTCACGACTTGTTTGTTTTCGTCTCGCGCAGCGGGCAATACGCGCATAGCGTGCAGAGCCAGATATTTCAATAAAGTGCATTCCAGGCTATTGTCCGTTTGAATTTTAAAGTCCCATAGGATCTTGATGCTATCATTCTCAAGGACATTTTTCGTAATTTCGTGCTTCCAGTAATCTTTACAAATTTTAAACCCGTACTTTTTACACAAATGCCAGTGGATAATCCGTCCAACATTGTCATGCCGGACACGGTATTCTGTTTGCGCAATTTTAGAGCAACCACTGAAAATGTGATCTACCGTTTCACCTTTATTTTTACAAAGGCGACATTTAGCGCTTCTTTGGGTGTGCTGTATTCGTGCTTTCATGACGTTTGTTTGTATCGCTTGTTCTTGAGCGGCGAATATTACTGATTCAGTTTCTTTCTGAAGAGTCCCAATCTGAAGCCACTGCCACGACAGGTTGTTGTCAATGCTTTTTTCATTTTTTTTTTTGAAAAATTTCCAATGGAGTGGCTTATTCTTCCAGTTGTCCATTCGCAATTTTATTTCATTTGACTTGAACTTTTTTCTAGAATTCATTACTTTAAGCAAACCCTCCTTCTGCGCTTCTATCACCATTATTTCGTTACTATCTTGCAGGTAATCGCTCAGATTGCGTTTTTCCTCCTCTATAGTTTGTCGTCCTTGCAAAAGACCCCTTCCCCCCACTATACTAGGCAGATAAAGACGATCTACGTCGCTTTTTGGTTTCAAGGCATGATGCAGGGTGAGGAGTTTCCGAGCTCTTTTATCAATAGAATTCATTTCTATTTGTGTCCAGTTTACTATACCAGCTGAATATCGTATCACGGGAATCGCCCAGGCATTTATCGCTTTTATGTAGTTTTCAGCATTGAGCTTGGATTTCAATATTTTCCGTACACGTCTAAAATATTCAGCCTTGGTTTTATCTCTGATTTTCTCATGCAAGATGTTGGACGCCTCAAGGATGCCCAGGTACTTGTAACAGTTATTAAATGTTAATGAGTCAATTATGTCTCCGCTAATCTGTTCGATACCATCTGACTTGTCAAATTTTCCTCTTGTTAACGAAATCATCCCACACTTATCAAGGCCAAAATCCATGGACATGTCTTAGCCAAAAATGCGGACAGTATTCAAAAGTGACTCCAGTTCATTTCTGTTTTTGGCGTATAGCTTCAAGTCGTCCATGTATAAGAGGTGTGAGATACGTTGGCTCTTCGCGACTGTCTGGTATCTCAATATCGTCTTGTTGAGAATTTTTGTTAGGGGAATTAAAACCAGGATGAGCAATAGTGGAGACAATGAATCTCCCTGAAATATGCCTCTTTGAATTTGGACATGGCCAATAACGTCTTGATTTAAAATAAGGGTTGTTTTCCATAGTTTCATGGATTGATCCAAGAAATTTTGCCAACGAACGTAGCCGCCGCCGAGTCGAGACGAGCAATTGTCGCGTGTCGAGCGCGAGCTGCCGACTTTGACGCAACAATAGGTCATTTAGTGCGCCGCATTGCCGGAAGATTGTACATTTTGCGCAGTAATTCGCGGCTTTCCAGGTTGAAAGATCGCTGCGGGCCGCCATCGAAATCACCGTCCCCAACCCCACCCAGGATCAGTGCGTTCGCAGAACTGCGGCGCTTTCGCGGTTCAGTGTGATCCGCGTCGTGCCGCAGCGGGCGGACCACTTCGCCTTTATAGGGGCGCCCGCCCAGCTGCAGTAACCCGGCGCCAGAAGCACCAGTCTAATACTACTTGCTCAATCGTGTCATATCTGCTCTGTGTTCGTGCCCTCCAGTAACACAATAGCCGATAAACTGACACGATAGCTCGTAACGTGCAATTTGCGCACGCGAGCCGCATAAAACACGTTTCTTCTCGTACACGTTCCACCGGCAGCAAAGGATGCTGAAGAATAGTGTTTTGGAAAGTTAAATTTGCGCTCTTGGCTATTTTCCTCGTCGCTTTTCTTGCGTGTCTTTCTTTGCGTGTGGTTTTCTGCACGTCTGGTCTTTCATTGAGGATTGACGCGTGTGCTAAATGCTGCTAACGATAGCAGCGCTAACTGTGATTTGCGTTTCTCCCATTATCGTTCAAGACAGCGCTTAAAAATCACGCTTTAATATCCATTAGTTAGTAGCGAGTTGTCTACGTCGAACGGGTAACTTGATATCCGCGCTTGGATAATACTTCCGCCTCTTGGAACTCGCCGCAGCGAGTGGGGTGGATTTCTCGATTGCGGCATTTCATCATACCATAGGTTTACGCCCTGCGTGGCTGAGGTTGAGGCCGTGGCTTGGAACGACTTGAATGACGTATGGCTAGCCATGAGTACTACTAGGTGCGCGGCCTCAAAATTTTAATCACATTTCGTTGACGAAATAGATTCACAGGGTGATGTCATGATGTTGATTTTAGACATTCTTCTTCGTGTAGGGACTTAATGCGTCCAAAAACAGCTGCCTGCATTGCGGTACCGAGTTACAAAGTGCACAGAGCAGAACCGATGCGGAATCAAGCGCACCCAAACCATGCGTCGAGAGGACATTCGCCACAGCGATGAAAAACTTGTGGTGGTCGGCGGTGCTAAACTTCAGCGTGACTGGCCGACAGTTTTCTTTTGTACCCCACACTCGAACGCGATAAGCCTACTGATTATGCGCGCGCTCGCGACGGGAAATTAGAAATAAATGCGTTCGTTCCTGGGGGAGGATGACATTGGCAGGAGCCAAAGAGCAACGCCGGGATGGATGCCCGCAGACGCGCGCCTGAACCCGCCGAAATTAAAACTAATTTCCGGAATCGCTTAGTTAGATCTTCGTTTTGCCGCATTTTGCTGCGTTGTCCAACACACGTTTTTAAAAGGCGCTTTTTAGGCTTTCGCATTTCCGTACGAACGAGCGCGTGGCAGAGGTAACGAGTATATGTACGTATGTAATCCGAAAGCGACTTTCAGCCAGGTGAAGAGTAAACGAAATTCACCAGGTCGCATTCCAATCTTCAGTCGGGGAAGTTGGAGAAGTTGCTTAATTTTGATACGCCGTAAACTCTAACGTGGCTCCTACTTCTGAAGTTCGCGTCTGGAGCAAGTACCGGAAGTCCTAACGAACAGCAGCATCAGCAAGTTGCGCGTGTGGTTCGCATTCGGCTGCATGTTGAGTGCGGTTGGGGTTTAAAGTCCCATTCATCAAAGCGCCGACGAAACGCAAGCGGCGAATGCTTCGGCATGAACAAAAGTAATGCATCGCAATACAATCGCAAACAATAAGAAGACTGGTTATCCGCACAAAATTGATTGAATAAAAGCGGAATTTTTCCACACTTGCGCAACAACTTCCGCGGCGCGGTCACCCCTCGCATTCCCGTCGCCCGATGAATTAAGGCCCAGACTTAATTAGAATGTCAGCCCGTTAAAAATTGTGCTTGTTTTGAAGAGAGGGAGAGAGAGAGAAAGCTCTGCATTTAACACTCGCTGGCGTTTTCATATTTTCATTTGCCTTTATTTATTGTCTAATGCAATGTTGCTAATGAGCATTTAATCCTCTTTCAGTACACGAAATTTTGTGTTATTAATTTCGCTGCTGCCGTCGCCTCGGTTTCGCCTTGATTGCAAGGACTTTTGTTAATTTCTGCATGTATTGTTCATGCTGCGTGCTTGCAGTCGCACGCTGGTTTTCAGGTTGGCGAATTTTCGTTAATGATTGATTACCCGCGTTACATGTGCCCGATCAGAGCGTAACTGCCTACTTCTCGGTAATAGGTGCTCTACTAAACGGAGTGTTGGAGGCTGAACCGTATTATCCGGATGGCGGGCGCGCGCACTGCGCTCGCAATCGCGGAATACGGCGGAATTTCATCGCGAACGGCCGCGAACATGCAAAGCAGGCGCGCGCAGCTCGAGCATGTTTCTCCAGTTGTTGCGCCGATTGCCGCATTCGGCCGCTTTCATCACCAGCTGGGCAGCGTGCTGCGCGCGTATCGGACATGAGGACATGCGGTATAGAGGCTCTAGGCGGCGGCGGGCGAGACATACGGCAGGTGTTGCGTCGCAGACGCTGCCTTTGTCGCCGCCGTCGCGCTGCGCTTTCCCACCCACACGCGCAGACATTGTTCGAGTGTGAAAAGTCGCGTAGCGACCGCATTGCCGCCCCTCTCGGTTAATAAACGCAGCAGCGAGACGCGCCAGTACGACCTCTTCGTGCGTTCGGTTTGGCGCGCTCTTTATTCACTGTTTGCTCACAGTGTTACAATTTTGCGCTACCCCTCAGCGCGTAAAGGACTTTTTCGCGCCGCGACGTAATCACATGTAGATGGCGCGGCATTTTTGGCGTCCCTCCAGCAGCCTTATTTACGGAGCAATTAAAAGTAGCTGAAATGTTAATCAAGTACGACGCGCGGCTATTAATTTCAACCGGAAGCGGAGCACGTTTGCCGCTCGCAGCCCGCTAAAGAAGTGCGGCGGCGTCGTTTGTATCGTCATCATAGGGTGTCTGATTGTAGTGGACTGTAATAGCCAGGCCAACTGTTAGGTCCATCTCTCGGCAGCGCGAATGAGTGTGATTGAAGTTATTCATTAATCACATGCTGCGGAGCGCGCCTCCTCGGTCGTCCAGCCTGGTTGGTGGGAGTACGGAACCCCCGTCAGCCTCGTCGCGGCTGAGGAGGTGGCGTCCGGTTTGATGTTCGCGGCGGCGAGTAACGGTCAACAGTCATGAGCGGAAATAAATTGATGCCGCACCTCTTGCCCTACTGATGCGAGCGCAGCCTTAACGAGCGCGCGTCCGCCGCACGCCTCTTAACACTCCGGCAGCTGATGCGTCAGTATGCAACACCGAGCTCGCTCCTTCGGTGCACCACACCACGCCTGAGATTGTCGACGTTCGGGTCGTAGGTGCGCCGTATGCGTTTTCATTGCCGCCGGCCAGCGGCGGGTTTTGTATTTTAACAACTCTAACATTCTTTGTGCATTCGGGGCGCGTAGTGCACCGCGCGGCAATATCTGGCATGCGATGGAGAAACCGTCGAGCGTGTTACGAAAGCGGAGCTGCCGCCGCCGCCCGACTGCACCCCGTCAGATCGCGCGGCGCCGAAATTGCGTTAGTTAACAATCTGCAAGGCAGAAGCGAAACTATTTGATTTATTTCTTCCGTAGTTCTACTTCCGTTCGCACCTTTCTAAGTACCCGCATCCATTCCCGTCCGGCGGCGGCGTCCACTCTTTACAAATCGGCCAGGCTCGAACAATGTCGAACGAGGCGTCTGCTCCTTATCGGCTCCTTCTCTTTATGCCGCTATCGCCGGTCGATTACTGGGAGCTGAAAAGCTGTTATGCCACTTTGTCGGCTGTTTTACCAGCGCAGACAGCGTAACCTTTTCCTTTCTGCATAATAATATTTGAGCCGCCAATAGCCCGCTGATTGTGCGCGCTTTTGCGCGCACGCACGCTCAGGTATTAGAGAGGACACGTTTTCGAAGCCACACAATGCGATGCGTTTTATATGATGTAAAACCCCTCGTTGAAGACCACCGCAAGCCGCGCTTTAAGTATGGGCAGGAAGCGCTCACGAAAAAATGGCGTGAGTCGATCATGCGTGCACATAAAAAAGTGCGGGAAGTTTGAGAAATATGCCTTTTCCCACAATTACACCAACTTGGCAAACGTAAATGTTTATTCTTCGCATTGGCGTATCGGATGTAAGCCGGGAACAAGCTGGTTTTCATCAACGGCGGTGGTGTTGAAACGCGAAGTGGGCCTAATTAAATCCATGAAAAGGGGCGGAAAGGTGCAGCCTCAACAAGTTAACATCGCTCACATGATTTACTTGATAATCAGAGAGCGAAGAGCTAACTCTTGGGTTGTTGCTATCCTCTGCACAAACGGGCTATGCTTTTTTAAAAGTTAACAAATTTGCAGAAGCTTGCAGGAGTCTGGTACCCGGCGCCATCGCGTCGATGGCCACCCGAAGGGCCCACGTTAGTTTGATTCCACCGCAGCACAATCCGCGTGGTCCAGTTCACTTCTCCATCTCTTTTTCGCGTTGTTTTCATGCATTTGCAGTATATGCGCTGCACGAGAACTGCGTCGGTCGCATGTTTTCCAATCTCGCTCTTATCTCCGGGCTCCGGGCCGTATTACGTGTTCAATATTGCCGCCCGCGTCGTGCGCATCAAACAATGCCGAACAGCTGGTATGTCATGACGCTCTTATTTCTCTCGTGGCGGTATCCACGCGGGTACGTAATCACGACTTACATACACATCCAGAGCTGTTTATTGATATTTGCCACATTCTTTGCGCGCTTGCGCGGCCGGATTTCGCGCAAGAGCGGCTTGTAAATAAATAAGCGGCTCATTCGAACGACCCGCACAGCATCAGCGCGCAATGTCAAAGGTGCGCGATGTTGCGTTACGCAACGTCATTTTCTATTGGTGCAGCGAAAAATGCTTGGTTGGAGCACTGCGGGTGGGAACTTCAGTCAGTGTCGCGCATACGCCTGTAAATCCACCCAAGATATATATTATGTGAAATACATTTGCCGATGGCGCGCGCAGTCAAAGAGCACGCTAGATTGGGTGCCAGCAGGTAAGTCCCACGTGGTGCTCCCGCATCTTGGCCCAAGTGCACGCACGCCAGAAGGTTGTACGTCTGTGGCGTGAGTATGCCACTCACTCTCACTATTCATACGCGTCACGTTTGGAGAGCTTATTACTCCGTAAGTGACGCTGCGGCCGGCACTGCGGGTCCGTTTTAATCTGGAGACCGGAAGTTACGCGAAGAGTACGACTACGTGCACGTTATTCGTGGAATATTTTAAATCGGGATTTGTTGGCACTGCTGCGACGCCGCGTGCCGCCGCCGCCACCGCCGCCGCCGCCGCCGCCGCCGCCGCAGCGCACGTGGCGCACGTGGCGCACGCAACATCGTGCGGCGCGGCGCGAAGGCGCCCGGAGCAGAGCAGACAACGCAGAGCAGACAACGTCTTCGGGAGGGATTTACGGACGGCGCGAAATAAAATGAGCTGAAAGCAAGAATGGCATTTCATTGACGAAGTCGGTGCTGTGTGCTGTGCACTTCGAAGTTATTACAGAGTCAGTCTGTGCAAAGTCGACTTTCGAGTGTGGGGCGTCAGCGTGGAAACGAGGCCCGCTCCATTCATTTGAAATGCAACACGTGCGTGCTCATAAATTTCTCGGAATATTCCAGCAGTTCTGCCTCACCGGCGGCACGGTGGAGGGCATCATAGACTGCCTCGTCTTTCTGAAGGCGTTCTCGGTAAGCTGCGGCCGGCGCGTTGCATGTGTGAATGCTGTCGCGATTTGTGTCGCATCTGCGCTAGAACGCGTCATTGCGACTGGCGGGGAGTATTGAATCAATTATGGAAATTGCGCGAATTGAAGTATGAATGTTTCACCAATCATTTCCGGCGTTTTCGACCATTTTGTTCTTTCAATTTGGGCTAAATCGATAATTACACGACTTAACTGGGCCCATTTCTCACATCGAAATTAATTAACACTGTTTTGCCGGAAGCGGAATACGTGCAGAACCGGCCAGCGCGAATATCGTCGAGCGATAATGCACGTCGATGGCGGGCGTAAGACGCCTGCGGCAGTTTCACATCCGCAAATAAGCAAGAGGGCGAAATTTATTAACACTTTGCGGCCTTTAATTGGCCGAGTCAATATGGACGCCGTGTTTACAAGTTAGACGGCTCCTGCCAACGCCCGGAGGAAACGCTTCAATCTTCGTGCGCACATCCAGCGCTCGAGCTTGGCCTGCGACTCGTGTGCGCGTGGGCGAAACGAGTGGTGTTATATAAATGGAACGATGATGCTCCAATGCGGTGATAGTGTGCGATATTTATTTCTCCGGAGCTACGGTGAGCTCGCAGGCACGTGCTTGCGTCTGTAGTAGCCAAAAGAGACGCGCATACATTTCTCATGCGCGCACACGCCTGATTGATATCTTCGCGCCGACTACCGCCGACACACCCTATGATCCGATGCTATCCCAGTGCTGACACCCACAGCAAGTTGTTTAGAACGCACGGCTACAGCCCGGGCGCCTGAAGTTTGACGTGTTGGAATTGTAACACAGTAAATGAATAAATTCGTCGCGATGTTGCCGCGCCGTTTACATGCATGCGCCGGCTCAATCGGCTTACTGCTCGCTCGCGCCGCGACACACTTAATTTGTTTTCTTTGGCGTGCTTACTGTTTTGCTGTTGCATGCTATGCGCGTATTGCTCGCTGCGCGAAACGAAAACAAACAAGTCGTGAAGGCTGTTGGAACAACCGAACGCGGAAACTGTAAATGTCTGTGCCCTGCTGCCTCGACTCCGACTACAGTTTCCATTGTGCCGAACACGTCTCTACACCATTTCCACATGCGGAAAGTAACGCGCGCGTGCGGATTAGTTCGATTTCAGGCATGCGGTGCCGCCTGCCAATACTAAGCAATTAATGACACGCATGTTTTCTTTGCAGATTTTAATGGAAGTCCGCAACATGATGGCTGAAACTGTCTAGAAGTCCCGAATCGTAAGTGACGATGACCTGAATTATCATGCGTCTAAAGACGTGCCTGCGCTTTATTTCTAATTGCACACCTAATAAATTTGGTTTTGCTTCTGCTCGTTTTCCGTGTCCGTAATCCATGCTCAGAATGGTGCAAACATCGTAATAAACCAGTAACGTTTTCCAATTGCAAACCATCGGCGAATCCTAGGCCATTAACCTAACTTCGTATGATTTCTAACTTGCCGTAGTGGTCACAGAGCGACAAACCAGATCTTGGCCTGGAGGCGCTCCAGTCGCTCAATGTGAAGGAGCGCCTTCAGATGTTTGAGCAGCACCACGAGGCGGAGAATGCCCTGGAGTGTACTTCATCGGTGGTGAGCGTGAAGCGCTCGGCGTTGATCCTGTCGAAGCTGGCGCTCTTCCAAGCCAGGGGGAGACGAATCCTTGAATGGCATCCCCATTGAGGAGGAGCAGGAGCAGGATGCAGACGAGGACGCTGATCTGGTGCACGCCAAGTGGGCATGTCCAACGAGCGAGCCACCAGCGAGCAGAACGGGCGGGATAAGCGGCGCGAGGAGCACAAACAAGAGATCCAGAACAGCCGCAATCGTCCCTTCAACGTCTCTCTGTTGGTTGCGCGCACAGGGCAAATAGGGAAAGATGAAGGAGATGTACCAGCAGGCGGTGCAATCGTGAGGCGCGCCGAGGTGGTCGCTCATGGAGCGCTTCGAGAAGGGTGAGGTCGAGGTGAAGCCGCGCAGCGCAAATCTGAATCTGAATCTTTGAACCCATCGCAAAAATCTGCCAGCAAGGTAAGGTAATGCCGCGTACTGTTTACATTAACCACTTCGCAGCTATTTCTTTTTGTTTTCGATCGCTTCCTGATGATGACGATGATACAATACGGCACAGCTCGCTACCGCGCCGCTGACCGAGTGACTTGCCTCTTCTAGACGGACGTCGCCCGCTCCGAGGAGCAGACCGAGGACAGCGTCATGCTCCACAAGTGCAGGCAAATGGGGCGCACCTCACTCCGCTAGCGCGCATTGTAGGGCCTAAGAGGTTGAACGATTCACCCCGCTGCCAGAGGAGCACATGGACGGGGACCCCATCGTGGCGCAGAAGGCAGCCAGCGCGAAGCAGCCAAATTTCCAAAGTGGGAGGCGAATGAAATTAAGCACGAGCAGAACAGCAGCCTTATGATCGTTGTCGAAGCATTGGGCTACGAACAGTTCCAGATCGAGTCCACCAAATAGTAATTTGACAAAGGCGTTGCTGCGTTGCGCGCTTCGCATCAATCAAGGGACAGCAACTCTCGGCAGTCAAAGCTTCCAGGCCCAAGGTCAACTGATTTGTATTAAGTGCCCATTTGCATCCACTTCTTCATTCACAACCATTGTGCCATACCGAGCGCACGTTAATGGGTGTCGCACTATAATTTATTTGGGTGGTTGCGCTTTCCATTTGTTTATTATTTGATCTGCTGCTTCCGCCTAAATAATGAAATAAAAATGAAGCACCTTTACTCAATCGCAAACTTGATGTTTCCAGTTACGTTGTCGATCTTCTGTCGGCATAATCGCAGTGTAAAGGAAAACACCCAAAATTTCAAAAAACAGCGTCGCTGTAACACACCTAACCAAAAGGGAGCAGCAAGCAATGTTTTTCTTGCTGCCAAAGTTTATAATCTTTGCTTAAAACGTCGCACGGCAAGCGCGTGGAGAGCGACGGCTTCGATCACCAGCCTTCCGTGTTTTGTTCATAACAGAAGTTTATTGTGTGCGTTGTTTAGGTGCGCGTAAATTTCCTGCCATCAACAGTGCGACTGTTGCGCTGGTAGCACCCAGTAAAATGGTACACGATTTATTTGACTGGGAGAGACAATGGAAGAAGTCATGCGAGGCAAGAGGATGCATGAAGCATTTCTACTTTATATTCTGATCATTGTACCAAGAGGCGGCAAGAATCAAAGGAAAAAGTGCGAACATTACAAGGCACTTGAATGAAACAAATAGATTGACAAATAGTTTATGAGGCGTGAATTTGTCAAAGAGGGTTTTCAGCGTGGTGCTAGGGAGCTTGCTGAGCTAGAGGTGCAAGTTACCGAGAAGGAAAGACTTGACGCCAAGTGCAATCAGTTTTCGGATTAGATCAATGATTGACAGGTGGCGCATGATTAGAGAAGGCATATGTTCTGTAATTGTTTCAGTAGAAGTGTGTGGATTGGAAATTAATATCTGCAGTCAAGTCACGGCAACTTTGTGGAGAAATGCACTGTGAAATGCAGCGTTTGTTGAACGCATTTCCTCCATATTTACAATTCGTTAGATTTTTGATATGGAAGTAGTCGAAATAACTTTGTTATTCAGTTTTGTAAATTCCATTGTATTAAATAATAAAAGGGTATTAAGTAAAGAGAATTTAAAGTTTGATCGAATCAGCATGCAGAATTAGCATGCGTGAGTAGCCAATATTCGAACCGAGATGCTCCTGACGAGCAGTTAATGTTTACCCACGGTTATTTTAAGAGGGCGAAATGCACATGTTTTATTAAATCGAAGTACAAAAGCGCTGCATCGCGCACATACTCTCGTGTTTTCATTTCAGGCACTTCAGCGCCGACCTCGCCGCCGTCGTCTCCGCCGCGTAGTTGAATGAATAGAGAAACAGCTATCAGTTAACTAGTAAAATTTGGTATGTCAACGAAATCGAATAAACATTTTTGTGTAGAGTATGTGTATGCACCGTTCTTTTATAGCATCAAAAGAATAAATACAATAATTTAAAAGCAAAGAATGTTTATTTTCGTAAATATAATTGTGCCATATTTTCACATTATTTTTACCACACATTACATAGAAAACTATACTGTACTTTACTACGAAATATTTACTATCAAATCAACGTGCATCAAATAAAGATTAATTGTTATCAATGCCAAATAGATCAACATAAGTCTCCAGAATTTGCCACCAACAAGTGAAAAAGCTATAAAGCAATCAACCTTGGAGAAATGCGTTTGAAGATGGTTGATGCTTCAATGAAGAATCCGCAATGTAACAAACAATAAAAAATTGCTAATAACAGAAACAATCATGTATTGCAATTTGTCTAAAATATTTTCTAATATAATTATGTACACTTTTAATCGTATATGTTCCTTTGACTATATGAAATGACCATATCTAGCAATATAGTAAAAAATAGTAGTAGTAATAATAATTGTCTAGCAGTCGGCATTCGTTCCGACACTCACCGATATTCACCACCAGGTAGCGTCCATTTGTTTTAAATGCCACATTTAATCTTCCAGCTGCTGAGCCGAGCTAGGCACACTCATTGGCACACCCACGCACATTCCCCACTACGCCACCCTTCCCACAAGAATGTATCGAAAAATGTAACTTCGAAATTGCAACTGCCAGTGCAGTAATAACCAAATCGCAAAACAAAACATGTTCCATAAAGGGATTCTTTGGAGAAGATGGGAATACTATTCAGGAGACCTAGTTTACAGTAGTATTGAAGGAACTGGAATCAGAAACCAGGAAGAAGGAAGTTTATTTAGCTGTAAGTTTCTGAAACACAATTAAATCAAATATTAAAGTCATATTTATTAAAACCATTCTCTTTTTTATTAATTTCTTTGTATCAGTGTATAATAATTTCTTAAAATTTGCAGTGTGTTCCGCATGGTGTCGCCCATACATACGCCACACAACAAGCAACTGCAACTTATTGTGTGGCGTATGTATGGGCGACACCATGCGGAACATACATGGGGCGGAGGTTACGATTATTAAATAATTCTAAGCCACGAAACCCAGTTAATAATAAGACAAGGAGTGTCTTGTTTGCAAAGCAAATCTTTTGGATTTTTTTTCAAATGATTTCCATAAATTGAAACACAAAAAACCACACAATCAATTACATGCCAGTCGTTTCTTTGCTCATAAACACAGCAGCCAATTAAAAGAATATTCATCAGAATTATATTAGTGTATATTACTGTGCCCGCTATAATTGGAAAGCTTAGAAAAGTTCTAATGTGATTTTCATCCAAATGAGGAGAATGATACGAAGGATGCAAAACTTTGCCGTGCTTTTCTATAACGGTCTTGTCAGTCCGAAACCAACGCAGATATAACCAATTGCTGCTATCATATGGATCAGCGAAAATTGCATTCTTGACCAGGTTGAGTTCCTGGTTCACTCTTTCATAACGAGGATTTAGAGACGTTGATGTTGATCCTCTCAACAGAAACACGCAAGTTCTGCATACAGCTCACATTTCGATCTCTTAAGGAATAGCTTGCTTTAATCCCATGTGCGGATTGTGAAGGGACAAAGAATAAATTCATACAGTTTAATTTTGTTGAGAACTAAATACCAACAATTACTAACATCACATTTGATATATTTCTCAATCTCTTTCTCCTGCTGTAGCTAGCGGGGATGGCGCTCCAGTATCCAGTACCGAGGATGATTTTGGGTTTGTAAGTAGGCACCTTATAGTTAAATCCAATTCTCTCTATGACTGAACAAGGGAAGGCAATGAATCAATTGCCAAATGATTCCGATTTCAAATAATTCATTAATCTCTTCTAGTGAAAAACACCCAATAATTTAGCTTGCAAAAACAATTTGTTCTGTAATGATGGGAGGAATATTAGTCTCTGTCGGAGTTATTACAGGAATATGCTTAAAATATTGTTTTAATTGAGCCTTATGCCATGAGCACCTGATAACTGTTCAATATACTCATCAATACTTCTCAAATTTTGATCAAGATTAGAGACAGGTTCATCAATACACTTCAGTAATAGTTCTTAACACTTCAGCAATCAGCAGTTTCTCCTTGAAAACACTGCCTTCAGGAGTTAACCATTCCATATATAGCATTGTTATCTGCGACCTGCTTATTGTCGCTCTATAAACCAGCGTCTGGTACATATTCACTGCTTCTATCGACAATTTTACGTTTCAGTGTACTTTTAATAAAATACTTTGGCATGTGTAAGCATTAGTAAACTTACAATTTGTTTGCAGAAATTCCAGTGCCTAAACATCCAGTGATCTCCTTTAAAAACTCAGTTCATTTTATGAATATATTCCATGTTATCATGGTAGGCCCGTAATTTTTGCTACTGTTCAATCTGCTTGATAACCTTTTGTTCCTCAGTCGTGCATACTTTGGGTCTTCCGTGCTAAAAATTTGAAAAATTGAAGCTTTCTCAAAGCTAAGTGAGTCATAATCTGAAAATTATTCCCATTTCAATTCAGTGTACTTCGCATTTAAGAGCAAAAAACAGGAGAAA
>JAAAKC020185385.1:15432-32599 GCA_010014765.2 Aenictocupidus jacobsonorum | reverse complement strand
GGATTCGTCTGTTGGCGAAAGAATTGGTGAAAGTTGGCGGCGGGAAACGTGGCACTCGTAGAAAATGCCGCGCCATCCGAAAATAAGTGAAATTGCAATTCGCCGCGCAGCCTGCAGCTGTCATATCGGCCAACAAACTGCTGAAAACAATGCAGCGCGCACAAGTTGTAAACATTATCGACCACTGTCGAGCGGCACTCCGGGTAGAATTCACCAGCCAGCGCCAGAAGTACCCCGAAGCCCCGCAAGTGTGCATGCCGCGCGCGTTATTTGAGACCAGCGTTCACGTTTCCAAGCCGAAAACGTCGGCGCGCCGCGCGCATCAAGCGCCCAGCACGAAGCATCATCGCAGCGAACGCGCCGGCGACGCACATGCGAGCCGGTATTTCCCGCGAGCGTCCAAAACCCTATTTATAGGGGCCCCAAGCCGGGGGATGGTTGCCGCTGCCTCTCACGGGCCTTTGCCGGCGCCCGCACCGCCGCAACGCAGGCGGGCAGGCAGACAGGCAGGCAAGGCAAGGCAGGCGGGCAGGCAGGCAGACAGGCCCGCCCGGCTGCGCCCGACGACGCTAAAAACCGCTCCTACAACCGCTGACCTACCGAACAAACGAAAAATGATGCAGGGGGCTCGAGCGCGCGCGCGGAAATTACATAGCGCGCCGGCACCCGAGGGGTGGCTGCGCCGCACAAAGGATGGCATTGGGGGGTCATGCGGCCGGCGGAGGGCCGGGGGACGGGCGTACAACGCGCGCGCGAACGCACACACACGCGCGCACGCGCCCAGCCCAAAAGAGACACAAGAGCGAGCGGAGGCGCACAGCCGCCAGGCCCGCCGGCCGGGGCCGTCAAGCAGGCAGGCGGGCAGGCAGGCCAGAATGCGGGAGCGGGAGCGCGCCACCCCTGCGCATCAATCGAACAGAGACGGCGGCGCCGGTGCCGGTGCCGGCGCGGCGCGGCGGCGGCGGGCAGGCCAGAAGGCAGGCACTTACTTTGTGCGCTTTCAGCGATAAGTCGTTGCACGCCAGCGTCACGTCGACGAACGCCTCGTTCTGCAGCAGCTGGTGGAACACCGATGTCATGTTCGTCTGGTAGTTGTTCCATCGCAGCACGTAGTGTTGACCAGCCATTCTGCAAGCAGGCACAGGGCAGAACGGCTCAGAGATCTGAGAGATCAGAGATCGACTGGACGGCGCGAAGGAAGGAAAGGAAGGAAGGAAGAAAGAACGGAAGGACGGCGGGAAGGGAGTGGGAGGGAAGCGAGTGCGAGAGGGCAACCGTTTCGCGGCGGGTCGCGCGGATCAATTTTCAAACCGTTCGAATTCTCGGTCGCACTGCAGTGCGCTGATGATGCGACTGGCGCAGATGGTGGTGGCGGACACCTACCTTCGAGAGAGGCTGCCTCGCCGGCGGTGTCTGCAATAAGGAAGTCGGCACGGTTACGAACATTGAACTAAAACGCAGTCGCAGCTAAGTGAGGAATATAAGAGGAGAAGATTGCGACGGCACGGACGACGGGCCGACGCGGCGACGGTGGCGGCGGTGGTGGCGACGGCGTGGCGCGCTCCTAAGTCCGCTCTGCGCTTTCAGCGCCTTCTTCCCATCTCCTTCCTATTGATTTTATTCTTTTTTGTCTGCATCCTTTGTTTCGGAGAAGTGTGCGTACGTACACTGCGCATCCGCGCGCTCGCAAGAAAGAAAGAAAGAACCACGCACGAATGGAAGAGCGGTGGAAACATCCGCGAACTGGAAAAGCGGCAGAGGAGAGGGACTTTGCGCTTTCGTTTTACGATCGCGTTCGCCTTTTCGAGCATAGCGCCGGGAAGCGGCAGTATCCAGCCAGCAGCGTCCTCCTTCGTCTTCCCTTTTGGGTCACCGTTTGCCCTTCAGCGTCTCCCGCTCCCCCACGCACCCTCCTTCCTGCCATCTCTCTCTCTTATAATGGAGAAAAGGTTTTCAACAAAATGCGCGCGTAGGTTTATCTTATTCCTCCCTGCGAACAAACTCCATCTGGCAAACGAAAACAAATCGGAATGAGCGGCAATTATTTGTAATTTGGAATTGCACCATGGTTGTTTAGCTCTGCAAGAGTGATGATTGGAAAATCGTTCTGTCACTCGGCCGCACGGCACTGTGGCGAAGATGCATTTTTCTCTTCCAAAACGAATTTCCGCACCGCGAGAACCGTCTGTATGTGCAGCTCGTAATGGTAACCGTACCAAATAGAAAAGTTGCAACGGTGAAATCTTACTCAACGAACAAGCGCCAACGAATGGCACGAGCGCGCGCTGCAAATAAGCAGAAAGGAGAACGAGACACTGCGCAGAAAACACGAACAGAAAGGCAACACAAGAAGCGAAGAGAGAAAAAATCCAACAACAAGAACAAGACGCCGAGCGTCTGGACTTTTCTGCTCGCATTTCGTATTGCAGTTCGCCGCCGAGTTCCGCACTAAACCGCATTTTCTTTTTTGCGCCTTCCCTTTCTGTGCTCTTTCGCCTCTGCTTCGGCGTCTCGTTGCTGCCTGGATCCTTTGTCTGTTTTCCAGCACCAGGAGTTGGAAGCGTATAGATTTTTATTTGCTTCCTGCGGGTGCTTTTGCAACAAGAAACAGAAGGCACATTTTCTAAGCGCATTTCTAATGTTTTCTCGCTGCCCAAGCATCAGCAGCAACAAATAAGACAAACGCCCACGTGTGAACGACGTGTTGTGTTTGGTTTGTGAGAACGCAAAAATGAAAACGTTAAAAATCGCAGCGATGCATTTCAAACCGATCAAGGTTGGCGCCCATTACAATTACGCACGCCCCGAACCGCCACCAAGCGCTTGTGAAGTGCGTGGGAGAACGGCGCGAATTTAAATTTCCTATTCGGCCGATATAGGTGCGGGCATAACTGTATAGGTTATGTTACATAAACGGCAAAAGAATCTCGCGCCAGCAAAAACGCGGCCGGATCGCGTATGCAGCTGGGGAGGAACGCATGCAAAACACACCAGCCGCAGTGACAGCGACAATGTCCGTGCCCATCAAAGGCATCATACGTTTATTTATTTACACGGACAATATCGGAATCGCTAGCGCGCTACGGCTACGCCGCCTTGTGTGACTTGGTGAGTGTGGAGTTCTGTCGATCGTGTGTTTCTTAACGTGCCAAGAGATACATCTCTTACCTGAACTCGCTGAGCGATTACAGGGAAACGATCATTTGAGTATTAAGCACGCAATATCGGAGCCCCGAGAAACGGATGCAAATACAAGAGAGGCGACCGTGGAAAACGGACCGCACGATTTCGAGAGACGGGCTCACTATTTTGTTGTGGATCAAATTCATTCTCTCCTCTCTTAATCGCCCGCGCTCTCTCGTTCAAGTTTTCACCGACTTCTCGCTCTATAGGTACGGCGCTGCGGCCGCGCGGCGGCGAGCGCGCCGGCAGAGGTGGCTTGGGCGAAGCAGTACGCTCCCCCTTTGCGTCTCGCAAAGTTTAGCGTCGAAAGCTCGCGTCTGGATTGGTCAAGCTCGGCGCGAGTTGCGCCAAAACGAACAGCGCAATGCGCGTGACGTCACTTGCGCTACGCTCCGGCCACTCGCGGGCCGCCGGCTGCCGCCGACGAGTACGGTCGCTGCCGGCCGCTTTTAGTCAAGCAAAACCATTCCTCGATTTAACAACATCTATGTTCGTCTCGCTAAAATACGAAGTTATAAGTGAAATTAATTGTGATATTGATTGAAATTGTGCCAAAATAGGTAATTATTACGATTTGTTGCTATTGAGTGTATTTTTTGTTTGGCTGCATGGGTAGTTCGTCATTTTCGCATAGTTTGAGAGCATCCGGCGTGCTCGGCTGGCGCGAGCTTTAGAGTCCGCAATATGCCGCCTTCCATATTTCGTACGAACTCGTTTTTCACGTGCAAAACTGCGGCCGCGTTGTGAGTTTCACGCGCCGGGTAGATTGCGGTGCCCGCATGCTGTGTGCGGTGAACGGCATCGTCGGATCGCCATTTTTCACGAATTTGTCGGAAAAGCGGCCATTGTTGCGCCGTTCCAACGCTTGGCTTTCCCCTGCCCCACCCTGAAGTGACGAATTTACAGTTGTTGGCCTCCGGCTTTGCTACATAAGAGTTCCACTTTTCTAAGGTTTATTTACCTCAATGCAATTATTCTGGAAGTGTACGGTGCTTGAGACTTGAATTTTTTTTCGTTCGTTTTTTCTGTGATTTTTTCTTTGGTGCAGGGTTGGACTAAAATACATGTCTTCTTCAATTTTAGGGACAGAATGGATGACGACCAACAGTTTTGTCTACGATGGAATAACCATCAGTCCACACTTATCGCCGTATTTGACACGCTCCTGGAGAATGGGACGTTGGTTGACTGCACACTTGCAGCTGAAGGAAAATTCCTTAATGCACACAAGGTGGTTCTGTCAGCATGTAGTCCATATTTTGAAGTAAGCATTGCTATCATCAAAGTTTGCTGCTAGTGTGTGGTGTAGTCCATTGCAATTACTATATCATTGTTTTGTTCTGTTTTTAGTCATTGCTGTCACAGAACTATGACAAACATCCAATTTTTATATTAAAAGACATTAAATACCAAGAACTGAAAGCAATGATGGACTACATGTATCGTGGAGAGGTGAACATCTCACAAGATCAACTAGGAGCATTATTGAAGGCAGCAGAGTCCCTACAGATCAAAGGCCTATCGGACAATAGGAAAGGAGAGATGGAAACGAAAAAGTCGGTGCTACCACCGCCCCCACCTGCAAAGAGTCCACCACCCACCGCCACCTTACCAAAAGTGCAAGGCTTGACAATAGAGCATCGCCGGAAAGACTCAGACGAGAACTCGCGGGACGGCTCACAATCGCCTGGTCCGCGGCGAAGAAAGCGAGCACGCAGAAGAAGCGAGGAGATAGAGAACAACCACGACGCGTCAAATTCCTCAGAATCTCATCAGAGTGTACCCCCTCAAAACATTCCAATCACACCTGCAACAAAAATAACCGATGTGCCTGAAGTGTTAGATACCAAACAAGAAATCATAACAAGGCATAAAGTTAATGAGTCAGAGATTCCTCCCCAAGTTCCTAAAGAAAACATAGAAACCCATTCTGAACTGATGCTTGAACCAAAGGCTGAATATATGGACGAAATGAATGAGGATAGTATTGAAGATTTGACCCTTGACGATGAAGAGTTGAGTAACATGGAGCAGATGGATGAGGGAGCTGGGCCTAGTCATGGCAATGTTGGGGAAGCATCTGGTCAAGGTAGACCAGTTTTTATTCTGCAACTCTTGCAATAGGTTTAGGTGTTGCTTTTTGTTTGTGAAGGTTTTGGATGGCACATGGGCAACCAAAGTCAAGACGAAGTATTTCTGGCCGCGCAAGAAGCCGTTGGGGCGCACCGCGACTCACAAGGTAGGATTTACAAACATTTCAATGGGCGCTCAAACTGCCTTTGTGCAACAAAACGTTGTAAACAAATTGGAATGCCAAGCATTGCTAACTTCATTACTTTGTGCGGTTATGTGATGCTTGTGCAACGCGTACTTCGATCGCATTCCCAAAAAAAAAGATGCATAATTTTGTTGTAAACTGGTGTTTGAGTTACTGGAATTGGCATACTTGGTGGCAACATCATGTCTTAGCACACAACTTCTCATCCTCTGATTTACTTGGTGGTTGCTTGTTGCTTTCCCAGTGCTTGTGTAGGTGGTAGAAACCAATGTACCATCTCTCCCATGATATGAGCCAGTATTTATTTTCAATTCCTGCGCCGCGAGAAAACGCTCAATCAGAGAAATATATTTTTTATGAAAGTGAGTACAAAGTGGTATGGAGGTATGAAATAATACTGCAAAGGTAGGAGAAGGGAGAGTTGGGATTGTGTGAACCAAAATGTTTTCACCAACACTGGGATGTTTGGGGGTTTACATTTTGGTTCAGCTCAAAGGATGATAATCACTGTGTTATGTCATTCGCGATCTGTTTTAACTCATCAGACGTGGACTCGTATCATGTTCTCATACAGCTTGATTTTGTCATCATATGCCAATACTTGATATTTGGGTTTTGAAGTGATAAGTAATTAACAAGTCTAACGGGAGATATGAAGTGACAAGTGAGAGGAAAAATGGCTTGTTTGTTAGTTACATTTGTATAATACTGTTGGCCTTCTATCTAAATCCTCTCTTCTCTAACTGGTTCTTTGAACAAAACTTGCATGCTTTGTAATGTACATTATTCCAAAAAGCCTTACTTTGGGCTAGACATACCACCCAATGTGCATACTTTTGCATAATACTTTTGCAATTATTTATTTTAATAATTGCTCATTTGTGTGTTGAACCTTGAAAATTACTTTATATTTTCATGGTTCCGTTTTCAAACCTTTTTTTTTTACATCAGTGGGGAATTTGGTTGGATAGCAATTTCTTTGTTGTTATCCAGACAACTCCATTGTTGTGTTGTAAGTGAGCAGTGATTCGTAAACGCGGTCTCATTAAGTGTGCCTTCGTTTTATTAATATATTTGTATCATGGAATTCCATGAACGAATATATCAGACAATGCAGAGTGCTATTTTCAAAACAAGTTTTCATACTTTTGATACTTGTTTTATCTTTTATTTGTCACAGCCAATTCGCTGAGATAAAACGTGAGCTAAATGGTGAGGTGTATATGAGTAAATGGTAGTGTTTTCTGAATTGGTTTTTTTTTCTCAAATTCATTTGAAATTGAGAAATTGTTCTATTGCAATTCAGACTTGGTGAGTGGCGTCGCTGTTATTGCACACGAATGTCGCGTTGTTGGGTATGGATAATGTGACGAACTGAAATGATTTGATATGATGAACTTTGAATTTGGAGTATTTTTAACACATTTTATGAGAGGCTATGGGGCAGCAGGTTTGCAGGCGCAGAAAGGTAATTGCTTTTGTGTTTTTTTGGTTCTAACAGCTTTGCATTTCACATCGATGGCATAGAGAAAACTTCGCACATGTAAGTTTCTATGATTGGAATCTTTTTACGTGGGATTTAAATGCGGTCCGTGCGACTTATGTTACAGGTCAGGCTTCCTCTACGTCACGCATGGGTCCCCGGGTTCGCCCCCTCACGCCATTTTCTTGATGTATCATTGATTTGACTATATGAAGCTTAATATAACGATTTAAAAATGAATAATAAACTATGTGTATTGCGTTTTATTATCCACTCCCATAACATTCATCGGCCATGTATCTGCATTTTCATACGTTTGTGTCATGATTCATGTATCTACAAAACAAGCTAAATTAACACAAAGATACATTGTTTATGATTGTTGGTCACATATAAATGCAAGGTGGTGGTATTTATGATTAATATTGAATTTTTAGAATCGCCAGAAAATGATTGGCTATCAATACGAAATCATTAATATACACCACCTTCCACTAGGCCGTTAGCATGAGTCGTGTAAGAAGGCTAGCAGTTCCGCCAAATGGCAAGGCTCCCCCTCGAATTCGAAGTCAATTACCAAAGTCTCAAGGATCCTGGTTGCTAGAATATAGAGTATTTCTTTGTAGGCGGAGCGGAATGGCATCTCAGATTTACCACTAACGCATTTCCTTGCGAAACGTGCGGAAAGATCTACAAGCATCGTGGCAACATGCGTAGGCACATGGTCTATGAGTGTGGAAAGTCTGCACAGTTTCAATGCTCTTATTGCCCGAGAAAATTTCATCAGTATTCTAATTTAAAACGACATAGCGATACTCAGCACGATGCAGTTTTCTAAATTTCAACCGAGTGTACTGACTGCAGGTTGTCATAGTCATTAGGGTAGGGAGTCGGTGCCAATGATTAGGTTTTTTAGTACTGCGCAGCGGATAGTCACTAGCCTTAAATCGGAAGCTTATAGGGCGTTTCTTCAGAGTGTTGTGGATCTCTGAAAGGTAGGTCATACTGGTTGTCCAAAAAGAAACATGAGAAATAAACGAAAATGGCGTTATTCGCTTAAAACTGGATTTCTGATCTTCCAATTTAATAAGTACGTTAAGGAATGTTTGTCGTAGACTTGAGGGTAGATTTTTGTCTTGATTGGTAGTTGGAGGCCCTAGCCTAACCATAGTCCTCGAGGTCTTCTAATTTGATGAAGTTTTTTCAGAATTTAAACATAACATTGTTGATCAACAATACACGGAGTTGAAATTTACCATAAATAGTTCCAAAAGAGTAATGAAAGAAAACACCTTGCCGAAGGTTTATAGCCGGGACGAATCCAGGGATGACATGCGGTACCATTGCTCAAAGTGCACAAAAAGCTATAAAAACAAGCGCCATCTTTACCGGCACGAGAAGGAAGAGTGCGTCGACACTCTTCCTCGCTTCAAATGCCCGTTCTGTGTGCATCTATTCCGAAGAAAGTATCACTTGTCTAGGCACATCGTGAATAGGCATCGTGATGTGTTGGGCGACGACCACTCGCAGCTAGTGGCGTCGCACCAACAATTGCTGAATGAGAGCTGTTAGTTTATGCTTGGTTTTATGTACATTTCGAGACTTGACGACTGACTAATCATAGTAGTTCTAACGTTTGTAATATCAGGTAACTTTATCATGAAATAAATTATTATAAAAGTATGTTTTACATGTTGATTTCTGAACGTAATTCGCTTCTAATTATATTTGGGGGAAAGGTATGATTTGTTTACGTAGCTTAGAGCATTTCCTTATCAATTTATATATCCAGCTTCAAACACATATCTAGGTAACGAATACAATTTTAGGCACACATTTACGAACAGTATGCTTCATAGATATTTTCTTGTAGGATCTGATTCAAGCAATTCAAACAAAAGTACTGAACAACGGCAAACGCAACCAAACTCAAAGGAGCAACAACAAGGTAAAGTTCTTAATAAGTCTTTGAAATTTAAAGTATTAAGTTGTTATATCAATAAATCTAAGGCCATTAGGGGGAGTAACGTTAGGAACAGTTCGGTGGAAGAGAACGTTAGGACATTGAATGTTTGTCATCAATGTGGCAGAGTTTACAAATGGAAATCAACTTTAGCTAGACATATAAGAGTAGAGTGTGGTGGGAAGTCACCAGGTTATCAATGTAAATTTTGTGTTTATAAGGCGAACCAATTAGGTAATTTGAAAGTGCACATTCGAAAGTATCATAGTGAAAAGTAATTTGGATGATGATGAACGGCATGATTCATTTTGTATTGTATGCATTGTATTATTCTCCAAATAAAGCGTACCGGTTAATTTCCGTTGTTTCAAAGTGTAATTTATCAACGTTCGCAAACAGCGCGGCGCGGAAACTTTCAATAATAATACACTATAAAGCAGTTCTTAAATGTCACTCAAATAATTCCGGGGGCAGCGTAGCGAGAATCGCAAGACTCATAATGAACAAAGTGTCTGAAAAAATGAAACTCGAACATCAGATCTGTTGCAAATATGTTGCGTTGTACATTAATATCATCTCTGATAATATATTTTTTATAAACCGAAATATAATGCTAAAGTCGCAGATGTTCATTAATAATTTCATTCAAATTTGCAATGTAAGTAGTTGCTTTCATGATAGCATAGGACGAATCAAAAGTTTCCTCTAATTGCATATCGGGAAATTGCAAAGGGCGTACATTTCGCGTAAACATGGGCGGCGATTCGACCGTAGTACTAATCGTGTGTGTTTTCAGCGTTACCAATGGCAATCCAACTGACCGAGTACGAACCGTTGGAAATAGAATTTACAAATAGTCCTTGGTTTTTAGTGGCCGACAAACCACCAAAGAAGCAGGTGTATAATAGAATACGTGGCAATTTTAAGTGCTCTCAATGTGAACGAACTTACATACGCAAAGACTCGTTGCAGCGGCACCTCAATTACGAGTGCGGCAAAGAGCCGCAGTTTCAGTGCCCTTTTTGTCCACAAAAGTGTAAACGGAAATCGCACCAGATCCGGCACATCAAACGCCAGCACAAAGACAAGATTGGCATTTTAGAAGAGAACAATCCGGGCCTAGATATTTCAAAAGACATTAAGAATGAGCTGGACGCGCTGGACGGCTACAGTTCGGACATTAAGCAAGAGCCGTCGGAGTTTTGAAAGTTTTGGTTGCCCAGGAGGAGGAATGACATTGATACACACCAGTACTTTATGAATGACAGATATAGTTTGTATATATAGCTATTATATTATACGTATAATCTTTCAGTTGTAATTCTTTTTTTTTTCTATTAACTTTATGTTTAGTATTTAATCAAAAGCCAAATGTGTTAGCCTAATGATTACTCTTTCATATCAGTCTTTTTTATATAGTTTAGACTGTTACACTTTTTTCCCACGGAATATGATTTATTAATGATTTGCGACTGCAGTTCTTAACTTTGTATTTTTATTTTCTGCGCATTTTAAATATTTTTATTTGTTCTTGGTGGAGGATAATAAAGGTCACGGCGATTTATGATTTGTTGCCGAAATTTTAGCGACTAGGGATCCTTCTGTTTGAAATTGCTTATTGGTTGTCATGATTTGGATTCTCATTTTTTATATGCGCTCACACCTCTATGTGTGCTTTGTTTGCATTCATTTTTCACGTTGGCCGCATCATTATTAACGCATTTATTGTACATATATTTCCTATATCATTATATCGTATTATTTTTATAAATCAGACCACCGCTTTTTATTATTTATATAGTACATTTAAGTCATATTCTACATATACGTATATATATATTTATATATATATATATGTATACTTACATATAAATATATGATGTTGGAATACAATAAAACGACTGTTCATTTCGTATGAAATTGTACTAATGAATATGTTTTTTTCAGCTCAAGATTTACGCGTAACGCGACCGTGGGAACACTGGCCGGCGCATCTGGCATTACCAATGATACTGATGCGTGAGAGCATGAAGAAGTCGATGATACAATCAATAACGTCCTCGCCACCATTAAAATCGCCCAAGTCGGCATCGCAACGTGATAAGGGCGAGGTGGGTGGAGTGGGCGGCGGCGGTGGTGGTGGTGGTGGCTACAGTTGTAGCGTATGCGGGCGCATTTACAAGCTGAAGAGCTCGCTGCGCAACCATCAGAAGTGGGAGTGCGGTAAAGAACCGCAGTTCAAGTGTCCATATTGCGTCTACAAGGCGAAGCAAAAGATGCACATGGCCAGGCACATGGAGCGAATGCATAAAGAGATTGATTATTCGGTGATAAAGGCAGAGGTGGAGATCAAAGCTGAGTCAGACGGTGAAGCGGACGACAATTGAGGCATGTTCTGTTGACGGAAGAGGTGGGGGGGGGGGGGGGGGGGTGAAACTTGTGATGTTAAATCGGCGGATTTGAGTGCTTCCGTCGTTCACATTTTTTAAAACTACATTTTCCATCATGTGCATACACACGCGTGCGCCTTGCATGCTATGGTACACGCCTTCAAGCTATGCTGATAACGGTTAAAGTTTGCGCACATGGTGCGGAACTCTCTAGGATTAACTGTTTAGTGCAAGATTTTGCACGCTAAGAATTTACCTTGTCAAGTGCCTTAACGCGAAAAAAGGCGACCAATTTATGTACTATTTAATTCCGACTGATTGTTTGAAATCGTACTGCCGACCTTTTTTTAAGATGTATTACAACATTTTTATAACACTCTGCATTCGAACGTCCACGTGTTGATGGTGGATGTTCTTCATACCGTAACTAATCATAGGCATATTCCAGGAACAAAAGTTTGCCTAATCCACTTATACAGTAACATAGGAAACGATTACATATGACACGTTAATATAATAAAATGTGATATAAGAGTGGTAAACATAAAGCATGGCAAAAAAAAACTACCACATGACAGAACAAGACAATATTTTTTATAGATTATAATAGCTGATATAGTGATATTTTTATATACACGTTTTACCTATACAATGTGCCTCACAGTGTTGATTGTTCCTTTTACATAACTTTGGTATCATCAGATATGTTACCTTTTTTCTGTTTGCCGAGGTATGCTCGCGAACTATGAAGAAACACAAGTCTTACTACTGTGCTTTATAATTACAGTGCGAGTATGCATAGTTGAGCGAACTATGTAATTGGTTGCACTTGCTATGAGGAATTTTGATACGTGCAGCGCTTTCGGGCAGGTAGTAATCCGGATATTTTATGTTATTATGTTAATCTACGCAAGCGAAATGAGAATGTTGAAGGACGTGAGAGGATGAAAAAACGTAAATATGCGATATAAATATTTAATTGAAGGTATTGGTTATTCTATTCTATTCTTATATGTTTAATATATCAAGTTAAACGGAAATGCACATAAAAATGAGGCAACAGGCGGCTTTTAGCTCGTAAGAAAAGTTACTATTATTTACTTTTAAACATATTGCTTTCAAAAAGTAGTTATTACATAATGGGTTTATCTTTCATTTAATTGTGTATTATACAGAAATTATTAATTTTTATTTTTGCGAATCGTGCTTCTTTGTTTTTTTTTTGTATGTTTCGATGAATACGCAGTCGGCGGCCATTTAGCGGCGTGCGCGACATACACATTGAATTGCTTTATTAGTTGTTAAGAATTCGAAATTGTAAAAGGTGAGGGGATCATTTTTGATAGCGCAAACATTGCAGCTTTTGTTTAGAAAAGAAAAAAAAGACCATACAATAGAACAAAATAAGTTACTTGCAGCAGGCTTATATACCTAAACCAGGACACTCAATTTTATAATACTCAAACTACGAACAATAATTGTGATTTACCATAACTTGTAATAGATATAGACATAATGCCAAGTTCCTGATTTCCATAATATTTTATTTTATCATAGTTTCTTTTAAACATCCAGCCCGATCAACAATTTTTCGCAATAACAATTGATGCAAATATGATTTCTTATAACGTATAAAATTTCGGATGATTTACAAAGTTGACATTGTTACATACCTTTTATATTATTGCTATTGTATTAAAAAGAAATATAAATTATTACTTTGTGTAATGACGAAAGTTTTTTTTTGTTTGTTAACATTAGTTTGGCGAATAGCTCTTGCATTGAACGTGGTACTAATATTGTTTGGTTTTAGATGCGAGTGGTTTCGTCCAGCATTGGATTAATTCATAATCGTTGGAGATGTTTATCACTCGTGCGTTTGCATAATACAGTGTTGTTTGTTTTATCTAAGCACCACGTTGGTATTCCGGCGTGTTTGTACTGACACTGTTCTCCGTTTGCTTTTAGATGTTATTCTATTGCAAGATGTCTTGTTGAAGCCAAAGGATGAGTATTCGTCGGAGAGTGTTGAGCCGGTTGAGTCTCACACGAAAGCGGTTCGGACCGCGAGCGAATCAACAGTTAAACAATTCGCTGGGAATACATCAAAAATCAAGGAGGAATTGATTTCGCACATTGCGTTTCCACAGTCGAAGGCCAAAACTGTGACCCCTAAAAGTTTAAATGACTCGGGCGTGACGGCACTGGTCGACGCGAGTGTAAGCTCTCCGAAAATCATTATTACCAAACCGCTTCAAGGCAGCAGTATTGGCAGCAGAGTTGTGTCCACAGACCGCATAAAATTATTCAAGAGTTTGAAGCCGACGGATATCAAAGCTTGCAGTCAAATCACGCTAGCCTACGAGCGACCGGTGCTAAAGGTGCCGCGGGACACAATCAGGTGCTCAACCTGTCGCAAACTAATTAGTTCGTTGCTATACAGCGAACATGCGAAGGTGTGCACGAAGGTTCTGAGCCAGACACGGCAGTATGGATGCACGAACTGTAGCTTCAGACACCCGGACAAGGCTGAGATGGAGAAACACATCAATCAAATGCATAAATTTTGAATTCGTTGTTTTTCTTTTCTTTTTTTTAAACTTTTGATTTCTATGTGTTTCATGCCTCCTTACGTTACGATTTTCACCCTTATTATGTTATTTTATTATGTGCGATTTAGGTTTAGTTTGCCACACCTCTGGTTGTGTTTTAGCTGGTTACATTTACTTTGAGTAGTCCTTGATTTGCGTTGTACTCAGTTCCGTGGAAACCAAGTAGAGTATTGTTTCGTTTTATTCGTCACCGCATACGTTATTGTAGTTATCCGTATCGTTTCAGTAGACTTGTGATGGTTTGCGCCAATAATATGTGCTGTACTAAATCGTGCGGGGGTGTTTTAGGACCGTCCATATTAGATCTAATCGAAATTGATCAGGACAATCGCATTCACATTCGCCATCCCAGTATGCCGGCCAAGCACGTCCTGCTGACCTCCCATGCCGATAACTTGTACGCGAAGAAACCGAAAAAGATTACCAAGCCCAGGAAGATCAAAACGGAAAACGGCGAGAATGTGCCGCCCCTGACCGAGCTGTTTATGTGCACCAGATGCACCAAATCCTATCGCTTGAAGCACTCGCTCACCAGGCACATTAAGTACGAGTGCGGCAAGGATCCGAAGTATCCTTGCCCGGCGTGTGATCGCAAATTCAAGCACAAGTATGATCTCAGCATACACATCAAAACCAAGCACAGTTTCCCCATGTTGGAGACCATTTTGACTGAGACATGAATGCAGCCGTGCATGCGTATATATCGATGCGACGAGCAGTGATGACCTGAAACTTATTCCAAGGCTGATGTTGCTAGTTTATTCTATTTACACTTAATTTAATTGAACTCACTTAATTTATAATAAGTCGGTTAATTGCGTTTGTTACCAGTATTTCTCCCTAGGTTTACTATTTTATTCTACTGTATTCGACGTCGTGTTTTGATTTGATTTCTTTGAATAAATTATGGCATAAATTGAATACTTGGAATTTCTTCGTTTGGTGTCTCGTCGTTGAACGTTGACCGCATTTTGTTTGCAGGCAGCGACGCGTCGAGATAATGGTATTGTACAAACAGAGTTGGCATTTCTTATGATGTATTGCAATAGTGCTTGATTATCGATTTAAGACTTAGAGGCCGTTTAAGCGTTAGTAGCATTCCATTGTTTGAGAAGCGCGCGGACTGATCACATTTAATCGGGTGCGTTTTTGTTTTAGGTTCACGCAAGTCGTACGCGTGTCTCAAGTGCCGGAAAAGTTACACGCTGAAAAGCAACTTGCGTCGGCACGTCTTCTACGAGTGCAACGTCGAGCCGAAATATCAGTGCGACATTTGCATGAAAAAGTTCCGGTATCATTTCAGCTGGCGCAAGCATAATCTGAATTGTAAAGGTCGCTATCAGTACATGATGCAATGATAACATGCAGCCAAGCGTGTTCAGTGCTCATGCATTGCTTGATCTTCATTTAATTTTTGTTCTGTGATATATTCAACTGACATGATTTCTTTCAGTGTGTGTGGCTAGATTGATTTGTACTTAGCGTAAATAAAGACTTAATCGCAAAGCGAAATATGTTGCCACAACCCCCAAGTTGCCTGAACGATACTGAAACAAAAATTACTGTAGTACATCGGTGTTCTGCGACTTAGCGTATGCCTGTCCACACCTCGTTTTACTGTCCATTGCCGTATGCCGGTCCCGAAACTAACACTCTTTACGCTCACGCGTAGAAGATAGCAAAAAACTCACACTCGCACTCTGCTTTCCCTTTGAAGGTCTAATGCGTTTCTCTTTGCAGACAGTCGCTTTTATCGCACGCCGCCGGTGCAGTGTTTGTTGTGCCAGCGCCAGTTCGCGGACGCGTTAATGCTAAAGAAACATTTAAGACACGAGTGCGTGCACAGCCGCAGCTGCCGCAACGAGGGATACTACATGTATAGTGACGATAGTTTTCAGTGCGTCAATTGCGCTCGCGTTTACAAGTCACTGGCGACCGTGCGCAGACACCTCAAGTACGAGTGCGGCAAATTGCCGACGATTCACTGCCCGGTCGAGGCGTGCAATTACATGGCGAAATTGAAGGACCGCATGAGCCAGCATATTAAATATGTGCACCGAATGAAATAACACCATGCCTCTCTTACTCCCCGGGACAAGACTTACAAAGGCGGGATTTTGGCGAATCATGTTTAAGTTTTACCTTCTCTGAGTTGATTTATGGAATTGTTCGGATTATTAAGTTTCTTCATTGGAAACCTTGTTACTTTGTAAAGCCGGAATTAATGCTTTAATAAATATTTATTTCACATCCAACTATCATACGAAACCATCCGGTATTACACTAATTGCGTTATTTTGTAACAGATCGTTAAACATTACATTTCAGATTGCAACGAGCCCAGATTAGTGAGCGTTTTTAAAGCAACATACTTAACTTTTCGAGAAATAATTCACACCAGGCATCCAGTGCATCTTATTTGTGTTTCGGTGCGTCGCCATATTTTGTTTCTCATTTCCTTTCGCGATTAATCTGCATGTCGCAGCTAGACCCTGCCGGGATTTTTCTTAATATGTGTTTTGTTTGTTACAGATTACAAATTGTTGTGCGATGTTAGGCCGTACGGATGTGTCCAATGCCCGAAACGATACAAATACAATTACTCGTTAATAAGGCATCAAAAGTACGAGTGCGGCAAAATGCCGAGGTTCGCTTGCGACGTGCCGGGCTGCACGTTCGCTAGCAAGCGCAGGGATAATCTATTAGTGCACACACGCAATCATTGGGTACCCAAATTCTAAACAGATGCGATCAAAGTGGTTCCCTCCATTGCAAGACAGGAGGAGCCGTTCACATAGAATGAATTTTCGTTTTCTTCCCACCTATCAATTGTACCAATTGTTCAATCTTTGAATAAATGACTCATTTCTGTTTTCCAACTGCACACTAGTAGTCTTTGTACTGCAACAAGTGGGAAGTAGAAGCACATAACAGATTTAAGTATTTTCACTAATGTTGTGATAAATGTCTTCTTCACATGTATTACTTAATGTCAATGTTTTGCAGGCAAACGCTTTGCATGCCCACAATGTCCGCGCAGCTACAAATACGCTTACCATCTGCGAAGCCATCTAAAATACGAGTGCGGCAAAGAGCCGATCTTTGGGTGCGTCCCATGCGGAAAGAAGTTCTATTATCGTTTCCTCCTGAATCAACACATCAAGTCGACAAAGCACCGAGGAATCCGCTAAAGCTCAACTTCTCATGCGATGGGCACGTAAGTAGGAACAGAACAATCAATCAGTTTCAGAAATTGAT
>JAAAKC020185164.1:1691-13575 GCA_010014765.2 Aenictocupidus jacobsonorum | reverse complement strand
AGTGTTGACTTGTAGCAATGTCGGGTGTAGTGTTCATCATCACATTTCCAAGCGAAGAGCACGAAAACTTTATCAAAACCATCACGAAAAGAAAAGTCGTCATCGTCGAGGCGAAGAACACCACACACGAATTGTTCGCGTGCACGCCGCTTCATCAATCCGAAACTGTGTTCGACAAGTTTACGCCCAATAATTCCCCCGTGACGGTTTCACCAATACCGCCTGAATATGAATACGTTTCCATGGAAAAAGTATGCTGAAAATACGGTAATTATTATTATTATAATGGAATACTAACAACCATTTGTGTTTCAGTTAATAAAAGATATTTTACATATACATACACTCAATTGCAATGCGTGTTGTCATCAAATTGATGATAATTACAAACAAGTGATTTTCAGTGTGGAAGAAGGAGAGAAGTGCGAAGAAATTCTAGACGTTTTGAAAGAGCACAATGTCGGTCACTTGTACGAGTCGACAATTAGTATTATCCCTTGCAATTTATACCATCACGCTGTGAATAGTGGAGTGAACGAAAATGCCGGCGAAACGAAGAATGTTGGCTCGTAAGTACTGTGATTCACTTTTTGCTGCGATTGCACGTATTTGTGAACCTCTTTGTACAAGGCATATGGTTTGTGAGCCTGGCTGGACACGATTCGTGAATTCTGTTCGTGCTCGTTTAACCGTGGCACAACTTGTGGAGGTCCTGAAATCAGATGCATTAATCACCTTCGAATTCATTTGTCTGCTAACTATAGCAGCGTAAGTCTTTGAAATAATATACGCTATAACAAAACATGTTAAATTTTGTAAATTGTAAAATTTTAGAATAATTTGTGCAATGGGTTTAGTTGAAGACAATGATATCTGCCTCTTTTGCAGCATGTTTATATGCCCGATGATGGTAGGTTCTGTAGTTTGCAGTTTATCGAGTTGATTTTGCTATGAGGGCCATGGCGGCCATTTTGTAGGGTCCCGTCTTGGCTAGCACCTTTGGTTATGTCATCAGGGACAATATCCTGCAGATAACAGGCGTGCAAAGCGAACTATTCGGCATTGCACTGGTAACCCTGGTGGGCGCCTGCTACGGAACGATTACTTGCCTTTGCACGAGTAAGTTCGGTCCGGATTGGCAGCCGACTGCAGAGATGATGTCCAGGGCGGACGTATTCAATCTCGGAATCGGATGTTTAGGTGCCGTGCTCTCCGGCGCCGCGGTTGCCATTGCCATTCTCAGTCGGAATTTCGCTTCATTAGTTGGGGTCGCAATTTCGATCTCGTTGATGCCACCGGCTGTAAATGCAGTAAGTGAAGCAAAGCATACAAAACAATAGGCAACTTGAGAACACAACGTTGGGCAATGTTAACACGATGCTTTCTAATTGCTCCTAGGGACTTATTTGGTCGTTGGCAACAGTGTATTACATTAAAGATCCTGGAGCTGTATCAAACGCCGATAATCATTCACCACAATACAAATACGTCCAGCTCCTTTCGCTGGGTGCTGTAAGCATGTGTTTAACACTGATTAACATTATCTGCATTTATCTCGCCGGCATTTTAATATTCAAGGTTTGCACTCTTCGCTGAAAATACATAAACGATAATTAATGTTTGCCACAATGCCTGAACGCTCACATTTCCCTGTTCAGATTAAGGAGGAAGCACCAATAAAGATGAAAAACGAGCACCGCCGAAAATTCTGGAAGCACGACGTGCGCATCACACGTGACTACAACAAAACGCTGCAGAAGGAAGAAGCCTTTGCAATGCAAGCGCAGCTCAATGAGCTCAAGCGCAACGCACAAGAGAATCAGCAGCTTTCCGGTGATCATTCTAAAGATAGCAGGGATAAAACTGTCCCACGCTTCACGGACGGTCACAAATCGACGCAGTCCGTTTCGCCCCTAACGATGGTTTCAAAACGCCCAACCATTCAAGAGTTGCAGGAATTATATAGGAATATAACGCGCGAGAACACGTCAATGTGTTCCAACTTCAGCGCTAGTTCTTCGAACAGGTTGGTACCTATTATCGACAGTGATTGTATGGCTTCTCCGCAGCTGATGACTGAAGTTGTGATTGCAAACCCAAGTAAGAACACTAATGCTGCGGTTGAGACCGGAGGTAAGAAGAAATTTACTGTCACACCTTGTGTACTCGATATGTAGGTGTCGCATCTCCTCGTTGTATGTTTTAGTGTTTATGTACTTTTTAATTCTTGCACGAACAACTAATTATAAATATTTTATTTTTCTCATAAGTTTCTTTTCAACATACAAAAAAGCCACCAAACCATAATTCATGAAAAGAAAGTTACGTTATCTTCACTTTACAAAAAATTTATCCGAGTTCATGGAACCGTAGCAAACCTGCAAAATCACATCCCTGCATATCATTTGTTTGTCGGCTGTCGTTCACGACAAGTGCGAGTACACACAGTAAGTCATAACAATTGGATTATACTCTCATTTCGCAAATATCGATGAATAAGTTAAAGTGAGGTCAGTCATGTTACTCCCCCTGAATTGCTGCCACGTCTAATCGGCCCGTGTGGTTTTGCGCTGTCTTGGGCTCTGCTTGGGCGACTTCGTCTGTTTAGTGCCCTGTTTTGGCGATTTCGACTGTTTCGGTGATTGTTGCAGTTTAGCTGGAAGCAAATAATTTCAATTTTTATGGCATGCCACGAACAATGTGCTGAATATCTTAAGCATACACGAAAACGATAAAGATCTTAACACGAAACAGTAATCAAGTTTACTTACTTAAGTTTGCCAACGTTTGCTTAGGCAGCCATTCGAAGTCTACATTGTTGGGGTTGTTTGTACCGGTCTCCACGGGAGTTGGCTTGCGGGTGGTCCTTTTACGGCCGACGGATAGAAGTGTTTGCTGACCGATCACTAAGAGCAGCACGACACCGGCAGCCAAAAAGACGTACAGGAAGAATGTTTCTCCATCAAGACCTGATGAAGCAGAATCACCATAATTTTTGGACATGTCATAGATGACAATTTTCAATTATTAATGCTTGTATCCATAGAAACTGTACATACCTTCTTCCAATTCAACAATCTGAACAGTCTCATTGTACACAGCTTCCTGGAAGTATCCACCATTACTATCCCGGTAGTTCAAGTTGATGTTCAGACCAAACGGACGTCCGGCGAAAGCTTCAGCAGGCACAAAAGTGTACGCTAGTGTTGCCTCTTGAGATGGGGCTACCTCCCTGTTGTAGGCAATTGCTGAGAAGTTCTGAATGTAGAAGTTGAAGTCCATTGGATAGCGGAAGGAGGCTTCAATTGTGTCTAGAATGAAATCACTCTTTCCTTTGTTGCGGAAACCAATGAGGAACTCAACTGGCACACCAGCAGGTAATTCTGAAATGAAGATGTCTGTATAGAATAAGCTGAAACTTTCTCTTCAATATCCAATAACCACATGGAATATGATTGCATCAAATACAAACAACTAAATGCAACTATTAAGGATATTGGTTGTGATAACTGGGTCTATAAAAACCAAACAATTAAACATGTGCTCACCCATTTGCGAAGGTCCAGTTACAACAGGGCGAATGAATAACAGATTTGTGTCTGCATCTGGTGATGCTTTGGCCTTTGAATCATCCTCTTCTTCCTCCTCAGTGCCAGTAACTTCCATATCACCTTCTGTCTCAACATCAGCCTCTTCTTCAAGAGGATCTTCATCAGCATATGCCATCATTTGATGTCCTGAATGAAAAATACAAAAGCTTACATAAGCAGTTTCATGGAAGATGCCCATTTCGTACAAATGCCACGTCTTCTTCGTGTGCAACGCTCGGAAGCGTACTGGCCGAAGACGCTCTCAAGAATTAAATGATTTTTCTAGAAAATATAGAGGGGAACTTACCGCCATCGATTGTGAAGATGACTGCTGGTAGTACCAACAACGCCAGAAGGAAGAAGTTTTTCATCTTAAAAATTTATTTACAGAGAAATAACACTATACGACAACCGAACGAGTGCAAGCCACCGATCAAACGAGAATGCCTCGCGACGCTGCGAACCGCTGCTACTAGCGTAGCGAGAGTTGTATGATACGTGGAGGTTCTACGGACACATGGCACCCCCACCAAGAATGCGTTACGTGTCGGGCTGGCGAGCTACGTACGTCACTGTTTTGCATTGGAAACGCCAAATCCGAGGTTGGTGGAGACTTGCAAACAGAAGGAAAGCGGCGGGCAGGCAAGCGCAGTGGCGCTTGCTATATAACGTTGGTGTCTGTTGGAATCATAACCACGTATAATTTCTCCTGCTTTCCTTATGTTTGAATTCGAATTTTGATCGAATCTACTTGAAAAACAGTTTTGATAGGTCTTTTCATTCAATTTCAAATGACTGCCAAATGTCCATGTGTATTGATGGTGCTTTATTTTTGCCTAATTCTGGTTGATTTTAGCTGCTCTTATTGTTAGCTATTTCTAGATATCTATGAAAACAAAACTCGTTGACTAGTTTTACGTTTTCCCGCATTTGCATGCAGTCAATCAGTATTCTGTTGGCACAAATTTACATATTCAGTCTACCTTTGACGGTGAGATGCGAAAAAAAAATACAAATAAAGTAGAAGCGTTGAAGGAAGAAGCCTTCGTCGAAGGAGACGTCGACGATGATTTTCTTGATCGGTTTGCCGAGGAAACTGGATGGAAGTCCGTCCTACTGTATCAGTATCTTAGCGGGTATATTGTGATGATAGCGATGTCCGCCTTGCTTGCTACTGCAATCTCCTGGATGGAAATGATGCATGTTATTATCACGCCCAACGCATCCGAAGCGGAACAAGCCAAGAGCAACTACTTCGAAAGTGAGTGTTGACCAAAACAATAGTAATAATGTGCATGCTTTATAAGTACATCTCACTTAGCAATTATATACCTATTGGACTTTGTCTACGCCGTGGATATTATCTTCCGCATCCTTTATTCCGTGACGCGCTGGCCCAACATGAAACTGTTCAACGAGCCCGTCCCCATCGAATTCATCATCGTCGATATCCTCTCGGTGATTCAGTACGACTTGATGTACAAGTCCGTGAAGAACGATCTTCTAATCGTTGCGATCTTACGCTTGCGGGTAATGTTGCGCTTGTATCGCATTGCGACTTCATTGAGCCAGCTTAACAAGATGTTCCATGAGGTATCCATCTTGTCGACGATTTTGTGGAGCACATCGCTAATGCTGCTCTGCATCATAATACCCTCGTCCATTCATTACATCTGCTATTGCCACTACGAGAAGTGCCTCTACCGACATTACGGCGCCTTCATTAGGGCCTATTCCATCGCCACGCGGTACCTGATGGCGAATGGCGCCGACATGAACATCTTCAAGGTGCAGAACATTTACCACATGTACAGCCTGCTTGCGATCGTCTATTTCGTGGCAACGATGTTCATCGTGGCGGATCTAGCATGCAAGAACATCAACAAAATGAAAGCGATGTACTGCTTCATTCACGACTATCAGAAAACGATGAATCTGTACAATTTCATGAAGGACTATTACCAGAAAGACTGGGGATTTGAAGATCGCCAGGTGTACTTCACGCTGAAGGACTTCTACTTTCACTATTTGCGACAACGGAATGGCATTGCCGCTGAGCGAGTGCTGCATAAAATCCTTCCGACGAGTATCACCAAGACGATCATTATGGACATGGCGTTCGACAGCTTCCGGCACTCGCACATGTTCCGCAATCTCGACCTTAACATTGTCCGCTTCCTGAGCACGCTGGTGCGCTTTGAATTTGCAGTGCCAGGGCAGGTGATCGTACGCAAGGGCGACTTTTTCAATCGCATGGTGTACATCAGTCATGGCGTCTTGCAGATATTGTCGCACGAGGATGGCGAAACGCCGGTGCTGAACCTAAGTGGTGGCACAAGCCTTGGGGGTACAACGTTGTTTTTATCATACCCGCTGAATTGCACAATTATCTGTCAAACTTACTGCGAGCTGGTCGTGCTGGACAAAGTGATGATAAAGAAAATGATTGAATATTATCCCGACGTGTATCGCGGCTTGGTAAAGGTCGTCATGGAACGCTTCGTCGATGCTAAGCGGATGAAAAGCATCGTGCTGGACCGGATGGGCGCCAATTTGATTAAGAACGATTTATTGGTTATGTCCTGGATCAAGCAGTTTCAACGCTGCTTTCTGAATGAAGGCGGGAATCAATTGATTTCGCTGGAGAGTAAGATTCGCGGCATACAGTATTACATTGATAATCTGATATTTTACGTCGCCTACCTTGACAAGCTGGTGGTTTCGGAGGAAATCGAGTTGGTGAAGGATTCCGTCTTCCTTAAAGCCACATACCATTTCATTCTGCAACCGCACTCGCCCATTTTGCTGGTGTGGAATATCGCCGTGCTCTTGATGACGATTTTCTTCATTATCATCTATCCGTACAACGTGTGCTACCCGACAACCAATCGCAGCATTCAAACAGTCTTCACCATCTTCATCACTTGCATCTATTGCTTGGATATCTACCTGCAGATTTTTACGGCTGTGAAGACGCGTGGCGCCACTTATTTAACGTTTAAGTCGATTTTGGTGTATCGCATACGGCAGAAGGAGTTTCTGATTGATTGCTTCGCCGCGTTACCCCTGGAGTACATCATTATCTTCCTGACGGGACAAATGCCTGATATCGTTTTCATGTTTCTGCAAGCGAATCGACTCGTGAAATATTACAAGGTGGTATCCTTCTTCGACGATTTGAACATATGGAGCACGATGATGCTAACGGTCTTCAACTACGTCAAGTACATTATACACTTTTTATTCTTCTACTATTATGCTCAAATGTCTATCTACATATTCAACTGCTACGAAGATGTTTGCACGCCGGAGTTTGAGGCTATGTTAGTGAAGCTGGACGCGCGCACTGGCTATCGGAAAATTTTGGCGGTCTTACCATTGGCCAATTCTCTGATAACGGGCGTCATCATCGACAAGATGCCCGCCACGGACAATCCTCGCATCTATTTGGGCTACACGCTGATGGCAGTGCTCGGCTATCTCCTCAAAGCACTCTTCATCGTCAACGTCATCTCCTCCAGCGCCATGCAGAACTACATCCTGCTCAAACAGCAAGAGTACCTGCTTGGCATCGCCGAAGCTCTGGAATGGTTCGAGGTGACAAAGTTCTGTCGGCAGAGAATCTACAGCTATCTCAACACGCTCTTCTACTTCAAATCGGACATCTACATGCACTACAACGACATGGTGCTGCCGCCTGAGCTGGGCGCCTCCTTTCGCAACATTCACTTGACGCGCATCCTCGGAAAGAATCCGTTCTTCAAACTGATCTCGCGCAAGCTCTTGTGCTTCATGAGCTCCTCGCTGAAGATCGTCATCATTCCAGCCAATATGGTTGTGTTCTATTGCGGGCAGGCCATCGACGAGTGCTACATTATCCAGCAGGGATACTGCACCATGTGGTATGGCAATACGCACTACGACGTGACGATGAATGAGAATCTCGGTCTGGTCGAGGTGCTACTGAATGTCCCCATCTACCATACGATCGTCACTCGCACCGACTGCGTGTTCATACAGATCTCCAAGCAGGAATTGCTGCGCTTCTTCAGCAACTTTGTGAACGAGTCGGAAATGGTGTACAATGCGTTGAGCGAGTTTGCAAAGTGTCAGCACTTGCTAAGCCGCAAAGCGCAGGTGATGACTGATCAGAAGAATCAGGCGGAGACGAAGGCGCTAACCAACTTGTTTCAACGCCTTGGCGCCGTGGACGAGGAGGAAGTTACTCAACTAACCAAACTGAAGCGGTTTTTCCTGAAAAAGCGGAAGTTTAATAGGGTTCGACTCAACGTAATCAGTACGCGGAGCAGGTTTCTGCTCATTTGGGAAATTATCAAAAACGCCGCGCTGGTCCTCAGCTTGGGATACACCGGCTCAGTAGCATCTGTCGTGAGTGAAACAGTTAACTTCTACATGTTGCTCTTTTTGGATTTCTTCTGCTACTTCGACATCGTCCTGCGTTTTACAGTGACGTTTTTCGACAAGAATGGCATTGAGATAACGCACTTTGGAAGGACTTCGTTGCACTATCTAACGCATGCGTTTATCGTCGACTTTATTGGATCGTTTCCAATTGATTTATGCCTCAGCGGAGATCGGATTTTCACCCGTTTCAATCGATATCTTCTGACGTATAGAATCTTTGGTCTCGCCTACTACTTGACCAAGAGGATCAAGAAAGTGCGACAATATGTCTTCGTATCACATCTTTTAATTTTCCTAATGCTCACCCAGAACCTTGCCAACTATTACGTATCTTACCTATGCACACGCATTGATGATGATTTGCAATGCGGGGAAAACTCATGGTTCAAACTGTCGATTAAACACATACAGAAGAGTAAAATTCTCTTCGAATCGTTACTGTTCCTGCTGAGTATTTTCGTGGGCGTCGGCTTTCGAAGATATGAAAATGTCAATTTGTGGGAACGATTCCTGCTGTCACTTTGGGGGATTTTCGGCCATCTCGTGGTCATCATCATCGTTGGGAGAGCGGTTTCCTACTATCTGTTTCGCAATGCCGATCTCACCACATACCAAGAGGCGATGCGCGATCTGGTGCGTTTCCTCAGCTACTGCGACATTGACAAGAACATCAAGTACGAGGTGATTCAACATTTCGAATACATCTGGGAGAAGCGTCAAGGTAAGGACATTGCAGATGTTATATACCAGTTTCCCACATCCATCAAGAAGGACTTGCTCTTCAATATCTACGGCAAATACTTGCGGAAGAATGTTAGCTTATTCAACTACTCGGAGGATAACTTCCTAAAGAGTTTGCTGATGATTGTCAAGCAGGAGACGTTCCGAAAGATGGGCATTATTTACAAGGTCGATGATATCCACGGTATCATATACTTTCTGCTGAAGGGCAGCGTGGAAGTGGTCGGGCCCGACTCCAATCGCATCATGACTTTGGCGCCGGGCAGCTTATTTGGATGCCTAGATGAGTGCAGGGAAACCAGACAGACCCTCACCATGGTGGCCAAGGGGCACGTGGAGACGTTGGCCTTCTCCAGCGAGGAGTTCTATAAGTTACTGCACCAGCATCCCAAGTTCTACGCCAGGTTCTTCAACATGGCCAATATGCACTTCGATTTCATCCCAAGCTATACGTTTTCGAGCGGTTCCTTAGTGTCGAGCGATATCGAAGTGCGGCGTAGTAATCTGTTTCAGAAGATCAACAAGTTGCGCACGCGCATGATGAAGCCCAACAATCATTTAAAACGGTTGGAGCTTGCTTTATTCATCATGGAGTTTTTCTTTGGCTCAGCCTATGAGCTCATCTTGATGACCATCACACACTCACTGCCATTCATAATAATAGCGTATCTGCGCGATGCGTTGTGGATGATTCGCATGTACTTAAAGTTCCACATCGCCTATGAGGACGAGTACGGCATGTTGGAATTCAGCCGAAAGAAGGTGGCGCTGCGATATATACGCATGCAGGATGGGTTCTACTTCGACTTGTTTTGCATCTTTCCGCTGGATCCCTTTGCGATGCTGATTGCTGACGAAACGTGGCAGAATAATTTTGCTTTCCTCCTGCGCTTGAATCGATTCTTTCGATGTATTTACCTCTTTCGGCACATGTCGCGCACGACGAAGAAGCTCAACATCAATGTGCTGCTGATGCGGACTGGATACATTATCATGTATGCCTACATCTACGTCATTATCAAATTCATCGTCTACTTTTGGAGCGAGACGTTCCTCATCAAAGATAAAAATAAAAACAACGCGGACTTAATTCTGCACTCGATGAACTACCTGGACACCATCTTGTTCATGTTCACCACGTCTCCGATCCCATATACGGATTTCTTCAAAGGATGGGCGCCCATCACGCTGTGTATCATCATCTGTTTGGATACGTGCTTCCTGGTCTTCTTCTTCAGCAACTTTGCCGGCACTCTGCAAGTGGTGACGAAAGTCAAGTCGCAGTATCTGAGCATCTGCCATAACCTAAAACTGCTGATGTTAATCTGTGACGCTTCTACGCCCTTAATTGATAAAGTGACGCTGTATACGAACATCTTGCTGCGGATCCGCAACGGCATCCAATTTCCCTTCCTGCTGGAACAAGCACCGTATTATTTGCGCGAAGCGGTGCTGAATTCGATGTTTGGCTTCCATCTGCGCAATCATTACTTGTTCAAAGACTGCCACATGGATTTCCTGCGGCAGCTATCCGCCACCATGCGAACGCTCACATACTTTGAGGGCAACCAAATAGCTGAGGTCGGTGACATCGACGAGACAATGTATTTTATACAGGAGGGTGTTGTGCAGGCGTTGACTAAGGATACTCTATATACTGAGGTATGTGAACATTTGCTCGTAGCTGGCGAAAGCTTCGGACTGAATCAAATTTTATATCCGCGTTGTGGACAGTATTACGCATACAGGGCATCGGTCCTGACCACGTTGGTAACGATCAATCGGAAGGACCTTGTTCGGCTCCTCACGTTTTTCCCGAGCGTGATGAAACACATTTACAATCGATCGATTGAATTTGCAAGTTAAGCAAGTCCCTATGATTCTTCATTATATATTTATTTATTCCAACATAATAAAGGTTTTACAGTGTAGTCGTTTTACCACTTTCGTTTTTTTTTGTTTGAAATTTAAACGAAAGTTGGGGGCATTCAATGATAAACTGGTCATTGTTTTGAGACACGCAATGAATTAAACTAAAGTTCAATACTATTTTATTAACCTTTGATATTTGCGCCTGCTGTGAAATGGCCATACAAGATTAGCGAAAATCATGCAGCCAACCGTAAACAGGTTTTCCGTCCTCGTTTACATGCAGAGGAAGGCGCAATACATGCATTCAAAGAAACTCTTTGATTAAACAGCGTTTGATTATTTTAGATGAATAACGGACTATCAAACCATTGAAATAATTTACCTTTACTCGGATCCGTTCTGTATGCCATGCATTTTCCTCTGTAACATTATTTCGCATCAAATTCAAAGTGAGTCAATATCTCCTCATTAAATACTTACCTTGAATACTGGATACAACCTAATACATAATCATCCTCCTTGAAACACTGTGGTCCTAATATGGAGAAATAAGTAAATCCGATTTTCTTCGCAATTAAATTGGTGGAATTCTTCAAGCAATTATAAAAATCGCTATCGCAATCACAATGCGACCTATGACGTCAATAATATTGTTAGAATAAAATTGGCCACATGAGTAAGTAGCATATTTGAGTTGTGTAACATAGATAATTTACCTCGTAAACAGTCCGGTATTGCGCAAACCATATTTTGTGCCTCCAGCAGAAATGGAATCGAAACATTTATCATGTGCGCGGCAGCATTTATCGGTGCTTTCGAACATTCCTAAGTCGTCATCATTCCGGGCCTTGTCCCCGTCACCACACCATCTTGTTCCTGGATATATCATTTTCAGATGACGTTTGAAAGAGTCAACCGGCCCGGAGAAGAAACTAGTGTTGGTGTCCAATCCGTGCGAAGGCGCAACGAAGCTTAATGCCTTGCCAATCCTTGCCGCTGCACCTGTGGCCGCATTTGTTGCTACGTTTGCAACATTTATCAGCGGCTTTAAAAATATCTGCCGGTTCAGTGCATGTGTGCCTTTTTCTTTGCTTTCGATCTTGGGTATTGGGTCTCCCACTTCTTCTACTTCCTGAAATGGCACTATCGGTTCTTCCATTACGTTGCCGTCGTCAAATGTAAATTTAAAACGGTCCCAAATGGAAGTTGCTGAAATATCATCATAATTTCTATTTATTTTAATGTTCTGGTACTTT
>JAAAKC020184942.1:0-14914 GCA_010014765.2 Aenictocupidus jacobsonorum | reverse complement strand
TTATCAAGCTCGGGGTGGCGATATTTTTTCGGGAAGCGCTCCTTCACTATGCAAGGGGTGCCTTTGAACGTGGAGAGCAATATGCGGCCCTCCGCACCCTGCTTCAGGAGAACACAATCGTCCGGCACGTCTTGTGCCATTTTTTTGAGGTTATGTAAGGCAACGCACAGTACACGCTCACGTCTCGCACTGTCCCGCACGAAAACCGAAGTCGCTGCGGAGGAACGACGCTTTAACACTGACAACGGGCAACGGCGAATAAGGAAAGGCGATGCTCAGAAATTTCTTGCACCGGCGATGATTACATATAATTAATTTAGATTTAACAAATATAACGTTTCTTTCTCTCAATCTCATATAAAACCATCAAAGTATTATTTAAACTAATCGGCATTGTTTTTGCTTTCATTTACATACTCCATAACTAATGTACAATAATCAAACAAAGTACGAATCGTCTCTTGATTAGTTTTCACTGCCTCTTAGCGCCGCCTGACGCACATCGATGTCCTTGTCGGTCTGCAATCGACGCAGCACCGACTCCAATGTGTCATAGTGTTGATTCTCGGGGTCCCTAAAGTATACTGCAACAAACACATCGGACCAAATGCCTTAGGCAAAAATGTCTTCACATACAATCGTATTACGTGTCCAAACCACGAATTAGCACGGAAGGACATGCATGGTGTTAGGTGGCTTTACTGTGTGTGTACTCAAACATACTAACCATTGTTGATCATATGAGTAACGAGAGTTCGTGCTACCACCAAACGCACGTTGGCCACCGGGTCCCAGCTAAGATCGAGTAGATGTGGCATCACATCACAAGCGAACTGATCTATGACCAGCGCCTTAATGGCTAAGAGCTCCCAACTAAGGAAGACGAACGTCTGGCGCAGCTTCCACTTCTTTGAGTGCGCAAACGTCTCGGCAAACTTTATAAGCAACCGCGATGATAGACCCGGCTCGCTGCTGATGTGCATGAGCAGGTGCGCCACAAGCTTGAGCGCCATTTGCCGCACATCGGCTACTTTATCGCAGAGCAAGCGCTGCGCAATGTGTGCGATATGCTTCGACGCCTCCGAAGGCGTGAACATCGCCACCGAGAACAACAGCTGCTGCGCCAACTCGTGTCGATAGCGCCAGTTGAGCTTTTGGTTATTTTGTAAAAAGAACGACAAGCGTGGCAGGTACATGGATCGTTTCGTCGGATTGATAAGCTGCGAAAAATCAAAATATTGTGCGTTAATAACAAGCCATACTCGATGGCTTCGAGAATGCGCAAGAGCGCGATGCAAAAAGTACTTACCCCTAGAAAACGAGAGAGATTCTTCAACACGCCGATGCGCACTTCGTCCAAGTCTTTAATCAAATCGTTGAAGATGGGCGTCAGAATGTTGGAGGCAATGTCCATACCCCATATCAGCGCCAGCTCGTGCAGACTGCTTGCGAGCGTGTGACGCACCTTGTACTGCATGTTGGCTGCCAACGTTTCCACAGTCTCCTTCAATAGATGTGAATTGCCGCTGCCCAGCGTAAGCGCGACGGCGGGCAGCGAGTAGGCACAATGATAGGCAATATTGTCGTCGATTTCCTGCGGGTTGCGCGGGTCCGTCATCGCGATGAAGTGATCGATGAGAAGCTGCGGCACAATTTTCTGAGGTGGTTCCTTCAATCCGGTGAGCTCCAGAGCCTCACCTTCCCACGTCACATCTGCAAGGTGAAATATAAGAAAAACGAAGATATAAACGATTGTCAAACTAGGCGGTGAACGAACGCAAGATTTCTGAACTTATTATTAATTGCTCCATTTTTATTTTAATTATTTAATTAGTAATAGCGCAACGGTAGCGGCTGCTTCAAGCTTTGATGAAGTTCGGAAGTCTTGTACTTCTTCTTATGATGTTCCTACGCGTAAATATTTACAATTACCTGATTGCGAGTCAGCGCTGAAGGTGGCATCCGCGGCAGGTGTGATAACAACGGTATCGTTAAGATTGTTTGTTTCAAAATCAGTTTTGCAAAAAGCGTCGTTTTTCTAAAAAGGAAAAAATAAAACAATGTTAGTACATATTATCACAAGCATTTCGCGCGTGTCAGTTCAGCCCAAACTAGATGACACTCAGTTTGACTTAATGCATTTGTTTAATCTTCATGCACAACGTAAGCATTCTAATGGCGTTTTAAGCAGTTGAATGATAATTCTGCGACGTCCAGACTTGTTAATATGTTCAAACGTTTGAAACGGCCGAGTGTGGAACAGTAAAAACACAAACAATAGCAAATTTCATACCGAAAATAAACACCACGATGTCGCCGTTTTATAATATACCGCATTTTTAATTCTCGAAACTCGACTTTGGCCGATAGTCGGCTGGTAAAAATTGAAAGTCGACTCGATTAGGAAAGAGCATATAGTTACCTCCTGCGCGAGTACATTGGTAGTGTCTGAAGCAGTCTTTTCAGTTTCAATTCCTGCTACAATATTAGGATCCAAAGGCATATCTGGAGGCACATACCAATAATTATGCGAGTTGTATAACTCCAAACCGTCCCCGTCATTATTACCTTCGGGCGTCGCCACCAGCAAAGCGCCGCCCGAATCAGCTTGCTCGCTCGACCTCAGATCGGCGCTTTCTGCGGCCGCAACGGAGGTGCTGGTAATGGCGTCTGCGGCGATTGTAACGCCCGCCAGATGATTCGATATTGTGCTAATCTCACTACCTAAGTTATCACATTTGCTGTCGCTCGTTGTGCTTTTGCATGCTATCACATTGTTGGGCCCGGCCAGGCTGCTGAATATACTGTCGACGGCAGCAGTACAGGCCGCATCTTCTGAATACACCATGTAGTTTGTGGAGGGCGTATCGAGGACGCCGCCGTCTAGTGGCGGACTCAGCTCTTTCTCATTGTTGGCAGGTGGCAGCGGTGGTCCCAGGGTGGGCACCCCTTCAAGCTTTGGTGGTCCTTCGGGTGGCAGTGGCTCGTGGTCTTTCGCATCCTTTTTCGAGTCGATACAGTCGTTGTACTCATCGACATCGTCCGTTGGTTCGCTCAGGTCGTCCAAGCACAGATAAAAGAAGTTCTTCACCTCGTCCATTGGTGTGCAGGACGAACTGTTTATTCTGAAATTCGTAAACGCACAAAGTTAGCATATGGCAATATCGATACAGCGAAGTTTCTATTGCGAAGCGCAAATCAGAAGACACGAATATTCCTCATGCATATCTCGGAAGACCGTCGTGGTAAGTATCGTCATGCTGATGAGGGACGTGCTGGTGGAAAGTAGTGAAGTTCACTCACTTGAATTCACTACCGTAGCAGACTAGTACCAGCTCGCCCATATCGTTGTATTCCAGGGACGTGATAGTCGGCTCGGCGAACGTAGAGATGAACGGCCCCAGCGTCTGGTAGGCCGAAATGCGCACCCAGCGGCACTTGTCACGCAGGAGGCGCACAAATGCCGGCGCCAGCACCGTCCTTCGTAGCTCCGGCGAGCACGCGCACGACACGGAGATCGCAACGTCAGCGCATGCTTTACGCACTCCCCATGCATCATCGGTGCACAGTTTCGCGTAGGCCACAAACTGTAATCAAAATAAAGCCATCAATACCTTCCACTGCACAGCAGGCAATGGCAAGGAGCGATTTGCAGCAATGTCAGAATTTAAAACACAATCGTCAAGCATGTTTCAGAAGACCGTCGTGTGAAGTATCATCACGAACGCCAATCGAAAGCGACAACGTGCAGCAGTTGACAATACCTACCAGAACTTTGTCGAACAGCGGTCTACTGACGATCGCGCAGAAGTCGCCAAAGTGCGAGGCGCAAATCTTGCGCACGTAGAACTTCGGCTCTGCGCAGAGTTCCACGAACCTATCTAGGAACACACGTTCGGTGACATCTCGTCCGAGGATGGGCACAACCTTCGCAATCAACTGCAAAATCAAACGAAACCACATTGATTGACGCGAAACTTCACAGCATGCGCCTGCATTCCAATAAAATGAAACTGCGGTAAGCAGAACAAGTTCACCAACAACTTCGCCACATAGTGGAATTCCCAGTCGTCGTCTTCGTCCCAGGCGCTGGCCGCCGATCCTGAACAGCATAACGCTCATCAAAGCTGGCTGTGATATGAGACGAACAAACATTTCACATCCAACTGATGAGAGCCATACTATACACACGCACAGGAAATGCCCCACCAATGATGGCGCTCCACTCGCTGGTCTGCACACCCGCCCCGATTCGACCGCCGCCATGAATTATGCAGCGCTCATCAAAGCTGGCTGTGATATGTGTCAAACATCCATTTCACATCCAGTTGATGAGCGCCGCAAAACTCCTCGCGCCTCCCGCACATCGGCAACCCGAAAGTTAGAAGAAGGGCGGAGATCACGCGTCGATTGTGCAGAATAACTTAACTCGTCAAAATGGCTGTGATACCTGCCTAACATGGGTTTCACAGCCAAATTGACGGCCAAGGTACTTGCGATGATTTCGGCGAAGTGTAGCTCTCCCCGCACTCTGAGCAGAAACTACAACAGACTTAAACCTGCGGAAGGATTGCAATAGATTGAGCCGATTCGGTCGATTTAGCAACACCGCCAAGCTCATCAAAGTGGCTGTGATAGCTGCACAAGAATGGAAACAGATTTCACAACCAAATTGATGGCCCGGACATGCGCTTCCTTGCCACCAAAGTCATACTGCAAACTGATGGCGGGGCGAAAAACGAACGAGCGGTCGACTGGATGGACAGCTATGCTCATCAAAGCTGGCTGTGATAGCTACAAAGATGTACAACAGACCAACTCTGAGGAGTACAGACAGACCACCATTGTTCAACAGATGGTTTCCTATCAATTACATCTGAATTCGCATCATGTGCAACATGAAAGACAAGGTAGTGAGATGGAATTTAAGTGAAAACATCTCACTACCCATGTCTTTCACACTGCAGATGATTTCTCCATTCGTTGTGCAGATTACTGAATTAAACCCTTACTCTAGAAGGTAACACTTTGTGCAGGTTGTACTTACTGTGACTGCATCCGTAGCCATCGGTTTCTTCCTGGTCAGAGCCAGGATGGTTGGACAAACTTGAATCTCAGCCTGAGCATTGCTGACTAGCCCCTGCTCCAGCAGTGTAAAGAGCGCGCGCCGTGCGCCCTTGCACACTTGATTATCATTGTCGCCCAGATTGTTCACCACCATTGAGAGGAGGTACTCATTGGTGATGTTGGCCAATGCCGGTACCTTCACGGCCTTTTTGAGCGCCATGCCAGCGAGGCTCGGAATATGTCCCAGCGCATCTATGCGCACCAACACTTCTGCAACAGAACAAGCTTTGTAAAATATGCCGGCAATGAACTGCCGTAAGTAAGATCAGCAGCAGAACGCGAACGCACTGCCGCATGGAGCTCGGTGAGCGCAAGTACGCAGTGATTACTCGCCCCCAGAGCGCGAGATGCAACAAGATGTTCCGCGCGCACACATGAGTCCATGGGTAAAGTGCAATTCTCACGCCAGCAGCGGGCTGGAGCAAGTTATGCGCGCCATTCCCATGCCCGCGCGCACGCACGGTGGCTGCACATGGGCGATCAATGCACCGCCACCACGGCGGCATCGCAATGCGGAAGAAACGTGCCAAATTTGGACCGCACATGCCAAACGCACGCAGCGAGCGGAAACGATCGAGTGCAACGGAAGCGCGACCGGACAGGGGCCGGGAGGACGCGCGCACACACGACACGAGGTTACCACACCACCATTTTGAGGTACACAACGCGCGCGCGGCGCCCAGCGTGTCGCACCACAGCGAGGCGGCCATGCCAGCGCGCGCGACGAGGTTAGCCGGGCGCGTTCGAGCGCAGGGGTGGAGGCGACAGGCGGTGCGACGCGCGCCACCAGCCGCCGGAATCGTAGGGCGCGGAGCGCGAAACGCTCGGCGACGCCGCGACGGAAGCCATGCCGCGCGCAACGCACCGCGCCGCTTCAACAAACTGCGCCTCGCGACGCAGCGCGCGCCGGCGGAGGCGCGGAGGCATGGTGGGCGCATCGCTACGCGCTGCCCGGCTTAGTTCGTGCCAGGAGCACCTGGCGGCGCCACCGCGCAACGAGATCGTTGCCCTGCTCGTGTGTGCGCGCCGCGCACTCCACGCCGCTCGGGATGCTCGGCCGGCCGGCCGCACACTTCTGCTTTTCATTCAGGCTTCTCGCCTCGGCAACGCCCGGCGCGCCGCGCGTCTGGAGCGCACCGTTTACCGTTGCGCGCCCGCATACGTACGCGCGCTCGTACTCCGCGCGGCGCGGCGTCGCATTCCTGAGCGCGTCTCCCGGCGCACGCAGCGCACGGCCCGCTCGCCTCGCACGGTGCGTGCATGCATCGCGCGGCAATGGTCGGCGCACTCTAAACCGGTGGTAGCTTGGGCGCACACGCGCGCCGCCTTCGGAGCATTGCGTTAGAGCAGCTTGCCCGCGCGCCGCGGTGATAATTTCTAAACTGGTTCTTTGCGCTGGGCCGGGGAGGCGCTCGAGCGCGCACGGTTGGGCAGAGGCGCATGCATGGCGCGCGCGGCTTTGCACGCTCCGCGGATTGCTCGCGCTTGTTGGCGCCCCGTCGTCCCGGCTACAGGCGCGCACAAAATGTTGCAAAATGGCGGCGGGTTTGTTTGTTTGCCAGTTGTGTTGGACACAGCTCCTTCCGTTTTCTTTTCGCACCATCGACAGAGCGGGCGACGCGCGCACGCCGCCAGCGCTGAGCGAAGTTGGGCCATTTGCAGCTATTTGCGGCGCGGCGCGGCCCGCGCATCGACTGCAGAGTCAGTGCACACGCACGCGGCGTGCGGTTTTGTTATGTTGTTTTGCGTCAGCGATGCAGACAGTGTGTCAAGTTCAGGGAGGCGCGCGCGGCGTGTGCGGCGGCGGAAGCTACGCATAAACGCGGCGCGCCCACCTTCCTACCTACTGCCACAGCACGCCCGCCCGCCCTCGCAATGATCGATAATATTAGGGCGCACAAGCGAGGAAGAGAACGTTGTTACACACCCATTACGTCGGAGCAGCGGGACTGGCGCACACGCACAATTTAACGCAAATGACACGCAGGAGCGAACTGCGTGCGACGATAGATGCACAAACAGAATCGAATTCCGAGATTCAGACCCGAAGGCACCGAAATTCGGGTAAGGACCAAAAAAACAATCGGGAAATCAGCGAATGAAAGCGCATTGCGCTGCATCTCGCGGCGCACGTGCGCCGACGCCTAGGCTGGGCTAAATTTAAGCCGGCGTCGGAGTCTGCTGGGGGGTTGCTCGCGCGCCGCACTTCTTAGGGCGCCCCTGGGCTATTTATACCCACGGCGCGCCGCGTGCGTTGGTTTGCAGGGGGGCCCGCCCGCCCGCTCCCACGTGTGGCCATTTCCTGTCGCCGCCGGCCGGAAGCGCGGCGCGCTCCGCCCGAAATAGCTCGCGCATTCCTCCTGGATCGCTCGCGGCGCACGCGGATGATGCCGCTCGGCATCAACAGCCGACAGCCGCACGCTCAGCCTACGGCTTCCTTTCCTCGCGCCTCGCCGCGCCTGGCGGCAGGGGATTGCCGGGGAGCAGATGATGGCGTTCGTGCCGTGCTCGTGCGGAAGGCCACATTCAAATCTTCGGCGAGTGGACGATAATCCACTTGTACTTTTGCTGATCGCTTTCGGGCTGATGCCATTGCAGAACGTCGTAAACGTTGCGAGTACTGTGATGGTGACAGTGACGCCAGCGTGGGTGACTTAATGCGAGATCGTGATGTGATGCCCACAATTATCACCTCACCAGGCTGCCACGCCGAAAGCGTCATCGGCTCGGCATCCCGCATTTTCGCCAAGTTACTCACAAGCATTCTCACTCAGCGCGGCAAGCATTCCGTGATTCACGCCGTTTTGTGCGTGGTAATTAATTGGCCTTGCCGACCGAAGCGACGAGGCACCGCCGGGCGCGTAATGCAAATCACGCCGCCGCCGCCGCCGCCGCACGCACATCCACACCCGGGCGACACTTCCGCGTGCTAATTGCCTGCGCCAGCGCAACGCGCGCCAACCAACAATACGACGCTACCGGGCGCCGTCATCCATCGATTTCCATGGAGGCGAGAAACTGCCCCTGGTCTGTGCTACTCACCGTCATCGTTCACCAGCTTGCCGAAAATCTCCATGATCTGCGGCAGGTCGGCGCTCAGCGGCTCGGCGGGCGCCATTTGAAACAACTCCAACAGCATGCTGGCCACGCACTTCCTGCAAGCAAGCAAAAGCACGCGTTGTTAGCACACCACTTATCGTTCATTTCGCGCACAAACACAAAAAGCGCGCGCGTCGAACACTTCGGCTGCAAGCCGCACGCACACGTGGCGCGGGGCGAGGGCGCGAAACGCATTGGCGGGAAAGCAAGCTTAAAGCGGCGTCGTGCGCGCGCGCCAAGCCGCTGGCGCATGCGCGATGCGCGCGCCCGCAGCGGTCGCGCAAGATTGGCGGGAAGCGCTCCGCGGCGCGGATGATGCGGGCACGCCGCCATCCGATTGGAGGCCGCGGCGCGCTCGCATCGATGAATGAAATTATCTCATGCGCGCGCGCGCGCACGCTCGGCGCCCCGAAGGCGATTGACGTCGGTCGCGGCTCGCTTGCGCACGCTCGCCTTATCTCGCGCGCAGTCACAACGGCGCCGACGACGCCGCCGCCGCCGCGCTCATCATCCAGCGCGTCACCGTGTGCATTGTACAATTCGAGAAAGCGCGCGTGCGCGCACCGCGCCCATCCCGACGAATCAGCACGTTAATGAATAATCAGCAGCAGTTCATCAAACACCAGAATCGCGCGCACCCTCTCTCGCACGAGCCGCGTACGGAGGTGGCAGATGAAGGCGTCCAAGGAGGCCTTGGGCGCGTTGCTGGCGCGGAGCGGCCCGGCGGAGCGGGAGGAGTGCACAAAGAGTGGCTGGATCGCCACCCGGCGCGTTCGGTGGAAGCACGGCTCCCAAATTGGAATTGCTAATGCGAGCACACCACCGCGCCAGGCCCGCCAGCCAGCAGCACAGCCGGCACACAGCGCGAGTGAGACGGTGGCGAGTCTCCGCCTCGTCGCAGCGCGCTAAGATGGCCGCGGCGAGCGTGCTCGAGCATCTCCACGCTGCCTGCTAGCGCGCGCGAGCGGTCCTCAACTCTCGGCGCGCGATTGCATACGAAATCGCAGGGATTTCCCAGCGATCCGCCAATTCCGATATTAAAGATTCATGATTGGCCGCCCCGCCATCGCGCCGCCGCCAACGGCGCCGGCCGCCTTGATGAGAGTAATCGAAATATTCCAGATTGAATTGGAATGCGCGCTCGAATGACTCAGCGTGCGATATGCTGCTGCTCGGCGATGATGGTGGGTGGCGGCGGCGGCGGCGGCAAGATGAAGCGGAAATGGAGAAGACAACGCCCCGGGGCGCCCGCGTTAATCGCGCAGCGATGAGTGGTTCCCGTCATTCGGTAGCGCCCCCCAATATGCCACCTTCTCCAGCATCCGCGGGGCAGTGGGGTGCCGGCGGCGCCAGGAAGGAGGAGGCAGAAAAGTGCGAAAACGCTGGGGCTGTGGGGCCGTACTTTCCGCACTCCCGTCCCGTCCCGTCGGAGCAACAAGGTGGCAGCCATCGGTTGGGAGGGGGATGGGGGGGGGGGGGGATTAAAACGTGCGAGGTAGTCCTGGTCCCCCATCGGCGTCGCAATACCGCCACCAGCGCGGCTAGGCGTGACATTTCCACGCAGTTGCTGCGCGCTAAACCGAGCACACGAAGCACCATGCGCCGGCGAGAAGCGTTCGTGCGCGCGAAAGCGTAAATTCCCAATAAGGGCAGGGCGCGCTCGGTCAAAACTTGCACGAATGTGACAATTGATAAGAATGCACCCCGGGACATTCCGCGGACGCCGCCAACATGCGGACACCCGGCGTTATCATCCTAACACGTCATCCAATCAGTCAACAACTTTCATCGTGTGCGTGCACGCCAGCCGACGGACGACTTCACCGCTCCAGACTCCACCGCCGAGATGGTGGCGGCGACGGTGCGTGCGGATGACAAACCACCGGCTGGCGACCGGCTTGCCGCTGCGCGTGCCGTCCACAACCAACCCCGAATCGATACGCGCTCGAACGAGACACTCCGGTTGCGCCTCGGCCTCGCCGAGCCGGGAGGGCAGCTTCCCGGAGCGCTTCGGTGCGTTGACCGCACGCGCGCGCGTCCACCTGTCGATCGCGGCGCGACTCCAGCTCCAGAGCGCCGTGCGCTCTCGCAGTGTTTACACTCGTAAATCGCCAACGCGCGCCGAGCCTCGCGCACAACAGCGCGGCGCGCCGCGAAATCCGACGCCGGCGTGCGGCGCGCCCAGCCAAAACACGCTGGTGAGAAGAGGCCGTCTCGTACGCATATCCGGTTTCGCGTCGCAATGAAAGCGACGGCTGAATTATGCACTCGCGGCGAACTGCAAAGACGTCGACTTCGGCGAGGCATCGGCAGAAAAGCAAGCAGCGCGCAATCGAAAGCAACCTACGCTTTTTTTTTTTGAAATTCAGGTGCCGTCGCCGGCACGGCCACAAAGGATTACACGGAGGGCGCCGACAACAAAGCCTCCGATTGACTCGGTATCGCTGCAGCCATCTGACGGCGAAATGCGGCGAGGCGCGAGCGTCGGTCGATGCGTAGTGAAATTTCCGAGGTGATTGATGACGGCAAGGCCTTTGGCGCGGCCTTGCCGCCGAAGAAACCAAACCGTATCGGAGCGCGGCGCTGCTTAGCCGCGCCCGCAGCCAGCGCACGCACTTTTTCGGTCGGGATGAGTGAACTTTCAAGAATCTCGCGCATAGTACGCGCGCACGGACCGGCCCCAGCGCGTAACAGTAAACATCGCAATGCGCGCCGAACGCCACACGCCGCAAGAGAGAGCAGAGCCACGCGGCCAGAGCTAACCGGCCAATTAGCCAGAGCCTCGGTGTCGCCGGCCCGCGTTCGTGCGCGCGCGCGCCCGCGTCCTCCGAGTGGGGCATCTATGAATGGAGCTCCGATGCGTAACAAGGTCGGCGGCAATCGCACGCCGCATGCGTCGATTCATAACGCTAGATATCCCAATTCAATCAGGAACATCGCCAGCGAACAGGACCTGGCTTATTTCGGCGGCGCCAACTAGCAAGGGAGCAGACAGAATGCGCTGCAAAACCGCAAAACAAAACGCAGCATGCGGCAAACGCACGCGGCCCGACGGACGCTGGCCGAGCGCAAATCTCAAGATCTTACTGTCTCGCTCGCTTGCTCCGTGGGCCGGAAGTGACGCCTTCGCGTGGAGTGCGCGGCGCGCAGCATGAATAGTGAATGGGCCAAGCACGCAGCCAACGCGTCATCGACGCGCGCGGTTATGCCAATAAACAGTTTGCTTCCTTCTCGAAAACGTAACCGGACATGGCACGAATACCGGGGCGCCTACCGAGCGTCCAAGCGTTGGCAATTATGGTTACGCTGCATTATTACCTATCGGCGATTGCCGGATGAAATTTACATACCGGTTTTTGCATTATGAATTGAAAAATCAAAAATTGAGCGCAATCGACATCGGCTAGAGCCAGTTTACGGAGCAACTGTAATATATTTACGGTGGTTTATGGGTCGTCGTTCGGTGCGCCTAGCAAAGGCGCTGAGAGCGCGACGCCCGAGAGCGCCGAGCGTCCGCGTGCGCGCACGCTAGCGCGATAGAACAGAGCCGCGCTGCGCTGGTTCTCTTCCTCGCTGCATTCTGTGCATTCTGCCCGATCGGCGAGTAGGGACGGGCCCGATCGCGCGCGGCGCGGCTGCTATGTGTGCCGTGCGCAACATAACGGCCCTCGCATTCCAGCCGACGCGGAACAAACACTCTCACGGTCCCCGAATGGAGGCCACAATTTCACTTCAGCCACATGCCCGAGAAATGCACCGCGCCATGCCAGCGATGATGATAAAGCGGCATCCGATGACGCGCGGCGCGGCCCGAAAACGAAAAAGAGCGCGCGCGCCGCCGGCCGGCAACAACTCGCCTTGATTCCAACGCCACGCACCGCCCCGCCCGCGAGCAGATCGCGAGGGAGCGCGTGCGGCGTGCGTAGTATACGACGCACAACAGTTATCGATCGCGCGCGGCGCGTGGCCGTAAATCCCCGCGTGCGGATCGGCGCGCGCTCGGGCAGAAAAACGCACGCAAACTTATTCAACGTCTGCGCGGCAGTTCAGCGCAGCGGCGGGCCCGACGTTTTGTCACCGCCAGCAGCAGCAGCAGCAGCAGCGGCGCCGACCCAACGCCGACGACGTAGATGCGCGTCGCAAGCACGCGCGCCGCGCGCACACGAGGCCGCGGCGGCGAAAAAAAGCGACGCAATTCCGAGGCGGCGTCGCCATGACAACGACCTCGCGGTTCAAATGCGCACTTCCAATTAATACTACGCAACACACGGCCAGCGGCGCGCACCACCATTCATAGTTTGCGCAAGCTTCCACCTAAACACGCGCGCGGCGTTCGCGTCGCCGAAGGCGCATCGTGATTCATGCGCGCTTTTTCCAGCGGCGGCGACAAACGCCGCTCTTGCTTCTCCACTCGCTCACGCACACACACGCACACTCACCCACATACGCATGTAGGAGCGCCCGCGCACAACAAAACCCAACACAACGCGGGCGGGCGGGCGCGCGTTCGCTGCGAAGGTGCAGCGCCGTCGTCGTCGCGCGCCCATTCAATAGAAGACGCCCGTTTAAAAAGGTCGGCTTACCTCGGATGCGCCCAATAAATGATTTCCGGTTGGGCCACATCCTGTGGCGCGGAGTCATGTGTCGCGCGCGTGCACGTGTTCACATCCTGTGCCCTGCGTCACCGGCCGCCGCAGCGGTGTCGTCTCCGTCGGCGGCAGCGGCTGTGGTGGTGGTGGCTGTGGCGTCGCCAACGCCCGCTCCCGCCGAGCGCCAACCGCGCACACCGCCAACATCCTCCTGCGCGGCAGCACGCCGGCATCCAAAGAGGGCGAGAACACACTAACAACTTGCGTACGTCCGCCGGCGATAACGTCGCGAGCCCGCAGCGGCCATCGCGGTCGCGTCGGCCGGCGCACTTGGAAGCGGCAGCGACGACTGCTGCTTGGGGCGTTTTTGGCGCGCCCGCGTCGCGACTCGACGCACATCACGGGCACCAGCGGCGCAGCGCCGACAGAGACGCGACGCACCACCACGAGCATCCGCAACGCGACTGAACGCGCGCGCGCGCGTCCGCGTACGCCGCAGATGGCGCGCTACCACCACACGCAGCCGCACACACTCGCCGCGCCGCGGCGTACGTGCGCCGCGGAGCCTGACGCGGGCGCACCGCTAAGTGGATTAGGTGGGGCGCCGCGCATCGCCGGCGCGCGCGGGGCCACCGCACTCACCCCTCGGCGTGGACTCGCCCGGAAGTGCCGCCTCGCAGGCGAAGAGACGCGCTCGCACACGCACGCACGCGCGCTCGCCCGAATGCCGGCCGCACGCAACGAGACGCGCCATGCCGCGCCGCGCACGGCGCGTGCGCACAAGCGGGCGAGCCAGCAAGCGCGCGTTCCAAGCAGAACGCGAAGGAGAAGCGCGCCCAGGCAGTTCCTCGCTGCCGGCGGCGCGTTCGGCGCGTGCAACGCGCGCGAACTGGCCGGCGTCTTGCGCCGGCAGCACGGAATGGGAATGGGAGCGGCATGCGCACTCATTCACTTTCTACGCCTTGCGCGACGCGCCGCAATCGAACCGGCGCAACAACACACGCTCCGGCGCGATTTGCTTTGGGGCTGGTCGCGGACGGCAGGCGCCTTCGCCGCGGCCCGCCGCGGCGTGCGAAAGGCAGATTCCCACCGCCACCTCCACGTCCGACGCGCAGCGGTGCGGCTGCGTCTGCCTGCGCCGACTGCGGCACCGAGAGCCGGCCGATTCGAGGAAACGCGGTCAGTAATCTTGGCCTGGCTCTCAGATGGGATCGCGCATTCCTCGACCCGGCGCGAAGCTCGGTAGTAGCTGCGGCAGCCTCACAGCGAAAGAGGGCGGCCTCGACAAAGGAAGCCGCGCCACGGCCGCAGAGAAGCGGTTGCCAAGCGAGCAGATGCGATGGTGGCGAGTGGCCCAGATTCGATGGACCGCACGCAACATACAACAAGTGTCGCGGGGGCTGAAAAAATGCAACGACGTAATAGGCGCGCGCCGATGGCAGCGACGCCACGGCCGGCGCGCATATTTCATTCACAACCAGAGCCCCGCGCCCAGGCCGGCGCGGTTTGCCGTTACGTGTAAACACACCGCGCCGTGCATGCCGTGCGCGGCGTCACACGAACGCAAGTGCGGCGGCGTCGCGCTCAATAGCACCCCGCCGCGCGCCGACGAGGCAGGGCTGGCCGAACCGCGCTGCCGCCGCCGCCCGCTACGTTTCTCCGCGTTCGCCGAGCGGCCGCCGGCGATCATGGTCGCCGCTGTTGCTGGTGCCGCTAATTAGCCGCATTAGCAACGCGCGCGAACGCTGCCGCCGCCGCTACGGCCGCCGCCGGCGCTGCCGCGATGCGTGATGCGCGCGTGCGCCCGCGGCGCGGCTGCCGGGATGCCATTGACCCCGCGCGTCTTACGTATCGGGCGCGCGCGGCGCGCAGGGCGCCACGGCAGACCTTGAACCCGTGAAACCCCTTCGCGCGCCGCCGCGCGGCATCGATTATCTCCCGCAGCGAAACGCGACACGAAAAGTGCGCGCGCACCCGCCCGGCGCGGCGCAACCACGAGTGATAGTAGTGGTAGGTGGTAGGCACAGCACCATGAAACCCTCAAAATCGACGCATAGCGTACAATTACTCTCGAAAATGTGCGGTTGATCCGTATGCGA
>JAAAKC020184831.1:0-10318 GCA_010014765.2 Aenictocupidus jacobsonorum | reverse complement strand
TCATTTGTAACATTAACAAGGCGGCGATGCGGGGCCGCGTTTCGCGCGTTGACGAGCGTGAGCGTTTAGCGGCGGCGTTGGTCCCCAAAAAAAATATTTATTTTTGTCATCAGCTAATATTTTCATGCTTGCCTACAGCACATGGAAAGGCAGCACGTTTAATTTACGTGCGATACTTGCTTTCGAGGTAGGAATATCACCAAGGTGATATTTTCGAACAACCTTGAAGGAGGTTTAATACCCTAATAGTATAAGTCTTACGAAACATTGGTGTTTATGTCCGTCCAATCTTTATTGTATTCTTGAATACGCATGAGGACCTCTGTTTACGTGTGTTATCAAATATTAAAAAATGTAAGGATTTGCAGATAATGGTGCGTTTAGACGATTTAAATGATTATGTGGGGGTGTAGTAGTCCAAGTAGTTAAGTCGCTACTTACCACGCGGAAACACAGGTTCGAACCCCGTTTACAGAATTTACATTTTGCGCTTTAAGAGATCGCTAGGGGTTAAGTCAGAGAAGGCAAAGAGAAACACCTTTGATTAACTTATCTCGAGGAAATCACTATAACAGGTTGTCAAAAAAAAGTGATCATCAAAGTGCAAAGTTTGCTGGATCCTCTATCGGGCACCTCCGCAGGTGGTGGATAGGGGAACTCCTCCCAGGTATGGGAGGTACCGAGGAAATCAAATACTCGGGGCGAACGAAAATCCAGCCTGGAAGTGGGCAGCAGCATTTTCAGTACCGAGTTGAGGCATATAGGAAATGATCCTGGATTGATACAACTAAGGATAATGAAGGGCTCGACTGTAGCAGACCTAGATGGTCTTCATACTGTGATGGGGCAGGCAACGGGAAACAACCACCCCAATAATTCTCCCGAGCATATCACAATCGCAAGAATTGCCAATGTGATCGCCAACCTTCATTGAAGACGGCACAGAGAGAAGATATAAAAAATATGATGTTAGAAACCGTACGTTTAGCGCGACGTTCGGAATCTCTAGCGCATTCTCGCGTGCAACTAATGAAGGTTAATTGATTCGCCTGTCTTGTCCCCATCCATCTCTGATGATTACCGCCGGCCGGGACGCGACATCACCATAAGCAGCACAGATATTTACGGAGCGCGTTTGCCGAAGCAGACGAAATGCTAGTGCAGAACAGCGCATTCCACTAGCGTTAGCACGACGTCGTTGAGTATTATCCGGTTTTGACATGAGCCGAGCGTCATCTGCTTTATTGGGCGACCCGCCTGCGTCCCGCTCGGCGCGTTAAGTGCGTGCGGCACGCGCACCTGGCTGGTCCTGTGAGCAAACGCATTAAAGCATCAATCGAGCTTCCGTTTTTACTGTAGAACGCGACACAACACACGAAGTTGTGGATTCGTACATTTTTTGAATCTCCCGCTTGGAGCCAAAACGTAGTGCGTGATTATGTTCTCACTCGGCGTCTTCACTCAGTTCGAAATTAAATGATTTTATCGCGCATTGTTGATGTTGCATTCATTCGCGTACATAACATTTTAATGCGCATTAAAACGGCACACAAAGGCGAATAATTGCGCGGCGTTCGTCGGCGGTTTCTATGATACGCTCCAATGGTGTGTTCAGAACGCACAAGTGTTCAGCTTGTGACGCGCGTCAGTATGCAAATTATTCGGTTCACCATTGTCGTAGGAGCCGTGCAAGTGTCGTTGTTGCAAACGTACACGGTTCAGGCACGTTGACAAGTCGTTGAAAAAGGCCGAGACACACACGTGACTTAAGTAAATTCTCACTGCAAGTAAGAAATTCAACAATCACTGGTAACCATAGGCACCACTACTCTTATAGCAAATTTTTTCAAATGTCGTACGTTGCCACTCACCCTATCCGATCGGTACCTCTCTGAAATTCATTGAGCTACAATGCAACAATGTGGCATGGTATAAACTTAATTAAGCGTCATTTACTGCGCCAGTTTAAAGGGTGCTCCTGACATAATAACTTCTTCTCATCCGGCGAGTATTATTGCGGCATCACGCCGTCGGGTTTTACAACGCGCTCATCTGTTGTCTGAGGATGGTTCGTCGACGAGGCGCGCTAGTTTTTCGCCTCCTCAGCGAGCCGTTAACGACGGAAGCGCACTTGCGCCGTATTAGAACATGCTAGTGAGGCGGCGTTTGCATACGCATGTGATGCTGCCACCGATGCATGTAGGATGTGCTTGATGTTCGCTGGAAGTGGACGCGATATGTCCTATATGCGGTACCGTTAAAGTACCGCGCCGAGGAGCATTGTTCGTATTGTTTCCCGCTTACTGCGTGCGGTGTTGAGAGCTCTTCACGCTCATTCGCAATTTTTATGAACGAAACGACCGGATGCAGCAGCGAGTCGTGTCATACCGCACTTCATCTCTGCCGTGGGGCTTCGAGCCGTTGTTCTGTTGCGCTGCCTTCCTCATCAACAACAAACGCAATGTCAAGGTGGAGGCGTCGTGGAGAGCACGTGCAGAGACTGGAGAAATGCCCCATTGTAGCTATCCGGTCGCAAAACAAGGTTTGACGTAGGTTGTCATGGTCGATCTGTCAGAGGTCCGACGCAGCTTGCATGCTGTTGACTCGCATTGGGAAAAGACCAATATCAAGGTATGTCAGTCATCCACTCATTTCACCTCTCGCATTCCACCCGGAAGCAGAAATTTATTCATGTGGAATCACCGAGAACGTACATCGGAAATTAAATTACAAAAATTTACCAGAGGAAATTGATAGCACCGGAACGCACGTCCGCATTTAACATACATGGAAAACGTAATGCGATATATCAAATAATCGGAACGGATAGGTTTTGAGTCTACAGATTGAGAACTTAACGTTGATTCTGTTATCAGGTTTGGTTGCGAAAGTACCTTCAAGTTCGAGATATATTTTCTACGCTTCCCATGTATTTTCCCTATACCACAATTTCGCTATCTTCAAAGAAATCAAACACTGCATTCGCGGATTCCATGCGTTTTGAGGTTTCTCACTCACACGCTTGGAATTTTTGTTTGGAAAACGTTGGTATACTCGCAGTTTATCTGCTGGCTGTTGCATAAATTCGCGTTGGCGCGCTGCCTGGTCGAGTTTTACAGCCAACCGATTCCATACGAAAAAAGAGCTTTCCTTGTGACTCATTGCACTCCTCCGCTCAAGCTCAAACCAGCACGCGGAACCGCAAACTGTGCGATGTGGTGAGGTATTCTTAGGAAAGGGCGATTTCGCGCGCCAATGAGCTCTAAAATATCGTACGCTCGCATGTCGCATGCGTGTAGATGGATATCTTATGACTTGTAATGTATTCGCACGCAGCTATCTTCACTTAATGCCAACATTATTATTCATTGGCACCGCACCGCCGTGCTTCGCACCAAGCAGCGCGCATGGGAAACTAGTACACCGTAGCGGCATGTTCGTAATAATATATTTCCTGAATGATTATGTAAAAATATACGGAGTGGCTGATTAAATTTCACGCGTCGGTATGCGCCGCTGCCAGTTACACTTTTGCGCAGATTGCACAAATCGCGCGGCATGAATATTGCATCGGAGCGTTTAACAAACGTAACAATTAGGCGACGTTTACGCGCTCGTTGGTTCGGATGGTTAATTAATGGGTGTGAACTCCTTGTACATGAGCGCGAAAGCAAAATTATGTAGAGTCAGCGTTGGTTAGCAGTAGCGGGGGCGGTGCGCGCAAAGAGCAGTGCAGAAAACTGAGCGCAAAGCGCGTGGATAGCACGAGCGCTGAAGCGAATCAATTCGAGACGATTTGAAATGTGAAGGTGCATTATTCGCTCGCGGTATATGCCATCAGTCGCAGGCGGCTAATGTGAGCCATGGTCATAAAGGAATTCATTTTGTTTTCGTCTGCCCGCTTGCTATACGACAGAGGTTGTGGCGTTGGAGCTCCCAGCGAACGCTATTTATTAATAGCCGGCGCGCCGTGCAAATTGGCATCTTTAATCCCGCTCTACATTTTATATTTAGCCTGAGTTCGCGGTTAGGCGTTCGGTTATTCGAAGATTTCGTAAAATTTGATTCATTTTTAACGTGGTTCTTCACGCGGTTTGCAGCCCCGTGCTATGCGTGCGCTGCGTGTTTGTAGCGCATCTCATTCAGCGCGAATGATGTGAGAAATCACTGATGCAAAACGATGTTAACATTAACGAGCAATAAAATCGCCCAAACGATTTGAACGTTGGAATTATTATTTGCATTAGCACATGACGTGTGTGCCTTCGGTAGTGCAGACCTCGATCACTGTAACCCACTTCGTTTCGTTGTACATACGAAGCATTTGTTTTCCTTTTTGCCCGGCATCCGGCCGGTTTCAAATCTCGATATCCGTTTTACGTTACACATTACGCAACGCCGAGCGTCTGGCTAAAAATATGTCGAGCTGGGTTGGAGGCGGCGCGAGCGGAATACTGGCCGCTCGCGCCGGCTTGGTCAGTCGTTCCCCTCGCCGTAGGAATGATACCACCAACTTGGCGCAATGGGATGACTCGTCGGCGAAATAATTTTACAGCGCTGCGTGGTAAATCATGCGGAACTGCCTCGAGGCGCACGTCGCGATTTTATCGCTTTCGTCCACTGTGACATGCGAACTTGCGCCTTTTATTTCGTCAACCCACCGCCTCATAGATAGCAGCGGCGACACATTGTATTTTTAGCTGCATGTCCGTCTCGTCCATGACGGCGCATAACGAATATCCCAACAGTTGGCCTGCACGTAGGCAACAACGTACGTTATTAATGTCGCGCAGCGCGTTCCGTTCGTCGGCGATGTCCCGACGTTGATATTTATCGCCATCGTTGCAGACATTCACCGCCTGGTGCAACAGCCATCTGAGGAAAGCCGGCACTGGCATCGACAACATCGAGGAGGACTTTCGCAATGGCCTCAAGCTCATGCTGCTGCTGGAGGTCATCTCCGGCGAAACCCTGCCGAAGCCCGACCGCGGCAAGATGCGCTTCCACAAGATCGCCAACGTCAACAAAGCGCTCGACTACATTGCCGGCAAGGGCGTTAAACTGGTCTCCATTGGTGCCGAAGGTATGTAGCACGCGCGCTCCGATTTGCACTCGCAAAACGACACTGTATCGCTTATAGAAATCGTCGATGGCAACCTCAAGATGACCTTGGGCATGATCTGGACGATCATCCTACGCTTCGCCATCCAGGATATCTCCGTCGAAGAGATGACTGCTAAGGAAGGCCTGCTGTTGTGGTGTCAGCGCAAGACCGCACCGTACAAGAACGTCAACGTGCAGAACTTCCATCTCTCCTTCAAGGATGGTCTCGCCTTCTGCGCCCTCATTCACCGACATCGCCCAGATCTCATCGACTACAGCAAGCTGTCTAAGGATAACCCGTACGAAAATCTCAACACTGCCTTCGACGTCGCGGAGAAGTATCTCGACATTCCTAGGATGTTGGATCCTGACGGTAAGTACACTGGTTTCTCCAATAAATCTATCCAGAACAACGTTCCGGCGTTTGCATTCGATCATTTATTCGTAAGTTGAAGGTACAAATCGAAAAATGTATTTGCAGACTTAATCAACACTCCTAAGCCCGATGAACGCGCTATCATGACTTATGTGTCGTGCTATTATCATGCGTTCCAGGGAGCGCAACAGGTAGAGAGAGATCTGCTGCAAATAGCGCATTGCCCTTCATTTTTGTCTTTTTCTTAACAATGTCTGCCCCGGTGTTTTTGCCCTAATATTTTCTACTCTTTGCCGAATCGTACGCAAGACTGGAAAACCGTTTTTATTTTATTTTTGATTAACATTTTGTTGTTGCCTCGCAAGTAATTAATACAATATCGCATGCAGACTTACAGAATACCGCCATGCCCGACGAACGAGCAGTTATGACATATGTATCGTCGTACTACCATTGTTTTTCTGGCTTGAAAAAGGTGATTATAACAAATTGTACAGATAATCAACGCAGTGCCATAACACTCATGTGTATATAGAAAATTTTCAATTATTGTGAGCAATAATTGCTGTTTTGACGTAGCGTCAGTTATCAAGAAGCGTCATATCTGAATCAATTTAAAGGAAATGCGCGTTGAAATTGCTTCATGTGACGTAACAATTATAACGCTTGTTTTTTTTCTTCTGTGCAATGAAAATATATTGTGTGTAAACTTAGGCGGAAACAGCGGCCAACAGGATATGCAAGGTTTTGAAAGTCAACCAAGAGAATGAACGCCTCATGGAGGAATATGAACGTCTGGCAAGCGATGTAATTAGTTGATTTTGCGTTATTCGGGCTCAATTTTAACCTAATTGTTTGACATTTCCCAGCTCCTCGAATGGATTCGTCGCACTATGCCGTGGCTAGGCTCTCGCCAGACCGACAACTCTTTGGCTGGTGTACAGAAGAAGCTGGAGGAGTATCGCACCTACAGACGCAAGCACAAGCCGCCACGTGTTGAGCAGAAGGCGAAATTGGAGACGAACTTCAACACTCTGCAAACTAAGTTGCGTCTTTCCAACCGCCCTGCTTATATGCCAACTGAAGGCAAGATGGTTTCGGTACGTATTTCGTTATGCAAAACAACTAGATTTGGAAAAACAAATACGTGAGCGACACTTCTTATATGCGGATTTTAGGATATTGCCAATGCATGGAAAGGTCTAGAAACTGCTGAAAAGGCGTTCGAAGAATGGCTTCTATCGGAGATGATGCGCTTGGAGCGCTTAGAGCATTTGGCGCAGAAATTCAAACATAAGGCCGATGCGCACGAAGAGTGGACACGCGGCAAGGAGGAAATGCTTCAGAGCCAGGACTTCAGGCAGTGCCGCCTCAACGAACTCAAGGCGCTGAAAAAGAAGCATGAAGCGTTCGAATCCGATCTGGCCGCCCACCAGGACCGCGTTGAACAGATTGCGGCAATTGCTCAAGAACTTAAGTAACTACTTTACTCCTCACCAGATTTAAGCAATGATTGCCTATTACTAATTACCAATTACCAACAGCACTCTGGATTATCACGACAGCATCAGTGTTAATGCCCGCTGCCAACGCATTTGCGACCAATGGGACAGGCTTGGCGCGTTGACTCAACGCCGTCGCCAGGCCCTCGACGAAGCTGAGAAGATTCTGGAGAAGATCGATATCTTACACTTGGAGTTCGCCAAGCGTGCTGCTCCCTTCAACAACTGGCTGGACGGTACACGGGAAGATCTTGTAGACATTTTCATCGTGCATACTGTCGAAGAAATTCAAGGCCTGATTGATGCCCATTCTCATTTCAAGGTGCGGAGTTCTCCAACATGAACAACTCATTATTGCTTACTTTGCAAACATTTAAATAATTCTGTAAGCAATGTTTAGTACAACACTTATTGCAAATATTTGTAGGCTACATTGGGCGAGGCGGACCGGGAATTCCAGAGCATCGTGGGCTTGGTCAGGGAAGTTGAGGCCATTGTTAAGCAACATCAAGTACCTGGCGGTTTGGAAAATCCCTACACAACTCTTACAGCACATGTAAGTACCTATTATACTTAAGTGGCGGTTGCGTTTACTAAAAAAACAATACAACAAAGATTGGATAAATGCTAGTTTAATATTAATAGTCGTACAAATTAATATGCTTTTTGAAATGCGAGTAAATGTTGCAATCAAATACGGCATGTGTTCTTGACTCTTATGCCGCTAAGGAAGGAATTACTGGCAATCTAGAGGTAACATTGGAGTACTCTAGATGTCTCAATGCTCTACAAGGTGCAGTTCATAATGTTCTTTTCCATTTTAGGACTTGACGAGGAAATGGGCCGATGTTAGACAGTTAGTTCCTCAACGCGACGCTACTCTGCAAGCGGAACTTAGGAAACAACAAAGTGAGACTTCCTTAGTGTTTGTATGACTTGTGAATCAATTATATGTTTCTTTCAAAGACAATGAAATGCTTCGTCGTCAATTCGCCGAAAAGGCTAACGCTGTCGGTCCGTGGATTGAACGCCAATTGGATGCTGTCACCGCCATTGGCATGGGTCTCCATGGCACATTGGAGGATCAATTACATCGTCTCAAGGAATACGAACAGGGCGTATACGCGTACAAGCCGCATATCGAGGAGCTTGAGAAAATCCATCAGGCCGTGCAAGAAAGTATGATATTTGAAAACAGGTATACGCAATACACGATGGAAACTCTGCGCGTCGGCTGGGAGCAACTCTTAACGTCCATCAATCGCAACATCAACGAAGTCGAGAACCAAATCCTGACCCGCGACTCGAAAGGTATCACGCAAGAGCAGCTAAACGAATTTAGGTCCTCCTTCAATCACTTTGACAAGAACCGAACCGGCCGTCTCGCTCCTGATGAATTCAAGTCTTGCTTGGTATCACTCGGCTATTCCATCGGCAAGGACAAGCAGGGCGACATCGATTTTCAGCGGATTTTGGCCGTCGTAGATCCTAACAACTCTGGCTACGTTCACTTCGACGCGTTCTTGGACTTCATGACTAGGGAGAGCACCGATACCGATACCGCTGAGCAAGTCATCGATAGCTTCCGCATTTTAGCCTCGGACAAGGTAATATTTACCCTCTTGCATATGTCAAGTGGTTTTAAATAACATGCATCCTTTGGCAGCCATACATTCTGCCAGATGAGCTGAGAAGAGAATTGCCACCGGACCAGGCGGAATACTGCATCCAACGCATGCCACCGTACAAGGGTTCGAATGCGGTTCCCGGTGCCCTCGACTACATGTCCTTCTCAACTGCTCTGTACGGCGAGTCCGATCTGTAAACGGCCGACGAGCTCAGCCCCATTCAATTGTAATTTAAATATTTTAATCAATTGCGGATGCCATTATGGTTAAGCGATTCAACTACTACACGTAGAGTAGACAAGAACTTGGCCTGCATAAAAACCATCAACCCCCCCTCCGCGCGCACGCGCGCAAAGAAATCAACACACAAAAATAATTAATTTATTTTTATTTACGAATGTGAACCAATTATTTATCGAAATATTAACTGATAGTATCCATTTTTAGTGTGCCCAGAATAATTGGTTCATACTTGATAATCCGATATAATATTAAGTCAAACGATTAAGTCTATTGTGTATTTATTTATTTTGATTTTATTTTCGTTTGATTGCGTTTTGCTTTCACGGAAAACAGCTAAAGACGAGGCAGCTAAAAACGAACGGAATCACGTATTTGATTGAACATCAACACAATTACGTACAAAATGATGCGTACCGTAATTGTAAAAACATTTTTGTTTTTAATTTTAATGCTCTAATATTATATTTGTTTACTATTTTATTGTACAGTGCAGTCGGTAGCTACATAAGAATGCTCTCTTTATTGTCTTTCTTTTTCTTCCTGAGGACAGTGCTTCTATCGATCTGTCCGCAATGTTCAACCGTTTTCTTCGTCAACTTTGCAGTTCCATGCGTACATCTATAAATTTCACCCAACTGTATAGTTTTCATTATTATTATTATTGTAGAGCATTTTATGTTTGAGGTTGAATTTATTATAAATATAGCGATTATTATGTGAAACTTGATAAAATTGACAAATAATATATTTACGAAGGAGACACTGCGACGGTTTCTATATCAAGTAACAAAACGTAAAAGGGGGCTTCAAAAGCTCGCTCGGTTGAATTCAACGTCCAATATATATAAAATGGATTTAATTAAAATAATTAATGAAACTTATAACAATCGTACGAAGAACGTTAGTAACATATCCTTGACAACTATATTTACTCGTCTTATAGACACACCACGTAAACATAATTATGTCGATATATTATCCCTTTATATAATACACAACATATGACAGAAATATAAAAAATAATTTTATATTCGCAATGTGTATACAGAGTAACCACCACAAACCCGCATTTACTGATGAGGATTATTTGCCTTACAGAAAAGTAGGGCAATAAATATGTTAGAATATTTTATGGAGTTCAAAATGCACACAAGAATTTACTGGATCCGTCGTACTACTATCATTCATTTTGAACTGGCAATCTAGCGCCATCTATGCACCTTCACAAAGCAGCCCTAGTACACCTATTGGAAACTTGGGTGCCGACCGACAGACGGAACTTCCGCGCCAGCAGCATGGGAATTGGTTTTAAGGCGTCGAACCGGTACAACGCGTTTATCAGATTTTGTGAGAACTTTTGACACTGTTAATAAAGTGATTATTTGTGCTGTTATTTGGGGAAATACTTCCGAGAATCCCTACAGCTAAACGACCATCCTAACATATATAACAAACATATCTTGGAA
>JAAAKC020184278.1:5234-16902 GCA_010014765.2 Aenictocupidus jacobsonorum | reverse complement strand
GTTTGAGCGATGTGGGATTTGCATGTGCGCCAAATCGAAACTATTGCCCGTAGCGACCTGAAACGCTCAAAATCGGCACCCGCGCCCAGCCACTCTCATCTCTCCTAACTGCTGCTACACGTGATGCTCGTTTTTTATTCAAGCAGAAGTGAGACACATCGTGCGGAAGCCCAGCACCATCGACGTGCACCAGGTCAAAGTCTCCCTCAAAGACATCGTGTGCTACCTGTCGTTGTTGGAGGCTGGACGGCCAGAGGATAAGCTCGAATGTGAGGATTGGATATAGCTGCACTCTGTGTACAGTAATGGGTTGCTCGTGAGCTTGAAATTTATTGCCGAATTTGTTTCCGGGCAGTCATGTTTCGCTTGTACGACACGGACGGCAACGGCGTCCTGGATACCAACGAAATGGACAGCATCGTCAATCAGATGATGACCGTCGCCGAGTATCTCGGATGGGACGTGACTGAATTAAAGCCCGTAAGTGTTGCCCGCTTCCTGAGTCCCAATTTCGTTCGTTCGCATGCGGCGTCTTCAACTTTAATTGCGCGCTCAACTTTTCATCGCGTCGAAGGCATAAATTGCTCTCCCGAGGATTGGCATTACGCAGCGGGCAGATGGGGAGCGGATAAATGTGTCAGAGTTGATGGGCGCCCGATTGCTTTGCAGATTCTGCAGGACATGATGGTCGAAATCGACTACGACGCCGACGGCACGGTGTCGCTGGAGGAGTGGAAGCGCGGCGGGCTGACCACCATTCCGTTGCTGGTCCTGCTGGGGCTCGACACGAACGTCAAGGAGGACGGCAACCATTTGTGGCGACTGAAGCACTTCAGCCGGCCGGCTTACTGCAACCTCTGCTTGAACATGCTCGTCGGTTTGGGCAAGAAGGGGCTTTGTTGCACATGTAAGCAGCTCCGCACGCAGTGTGTGTCTTTGCACGACTAATGTGCGCCGTCGCGCGATGGTTACAGTTTGCAAGTACACTGTGCACGAGCGCTGCGTGCAGCGAGCGCCCGCCAGCTGCATCGCCACATACGTGAAGAGCAAAAAGTCGCAGCAAACGCTGCAGCACCACTGGGTCGAGGGGAATTGTCACGGCAAGTGCGCGCGGTGTCGGAAGCCGGTGAAGGGCGGCATCACCGGATTACACTGTCGTTGGTGTCAGATCACCGTGAGTAGCTGCACGCTGCCCGTTTGCGGCTTTGCATCGCCGCCCGCATAAAATACGCGGATAATAGCAAAACACTCGACTAAATTCGCATCAGCATGCCAGCTCCTTCTCCTCGTCCTCTCGCTCGTTTCTTTCCCTTGGCGGCGCGTCGCTTAAAATAACTTGTTTGCAGTTTGCGCTTGAAGTTGTGACATGAATGTAAAACACTGAGAGACGTGTCCCCCACGTGTTCGCAGTTGCACAACAAATGCGTGTCGTCCGTGCGCGCCGAGTGCGGCATGGGTGAGCACGCCGTCCACATCCTGCCGCCGACGGCGATCTGCCCCGTCGTCCTCGACCGGCAGAAATCCCTGCAGAAGCGCGGCTCGAAATACGGACACGAAAACGTAATTTGCCCATACGGACGCTTCTTGCGACCCGATTTCATTTTCCTTTGCGTGACACTCTTTCATCCAACCAACTTTCATCTCGCGTGTGTTCCATTGTCCGCAATGTCAGGGCCAGGCGACGAAGCAACCGGCGATGTCGTTCCAAATAACCTTGACTCCAAACGCCTGCCCGCTGCTCGTGTTCATCAATCCGAAGAGCGGCGGCCGCCAGGGCGGCCGCATCCTGCGGAAATTCCAGTACATCTTGAACCCGCGGCAGGTTCATAATCTGGCGACGGGCGGCCCAATGCAGGGCCTCAATCTCTTCAAGGACGTGCCCAATTTCAAGGTGGTCTGCTGTGGTGGCGACGGCACTGTCGGGTGGATCTTGGAGACGATGGGTACGACTGGAAATTCGGCCGCGATGTTGCATATTTCATTCCACTTTCGCATTTTTTTTACGCAGATAAGGTCGAATTGGAGTGTCAACCAGCTGTGGCCGTCATCCCGCTCGGCACCGGCAACGATTTGGCGCGTTGTCTGCGCTGGGGCGGCGGCTACGAGGGCGAATCCGTGCACAAATTGCTGCACAAAATCTCGCGATCGGCGCCGGTGATGCTGGACCGGTGGCTCATCGAATTATCGGATACCTCGCCGCAGGAACCGGGGATGACGCAAGCTGATACCCGCATACCGTACAACATCATCAATAATTACTTTTCCATTGGAGTGGTATGTGCCGGTTTATCACATTGGAAGTCAACTCTTTGTAACACTGCGCACGGCGCGTATTTCATGCATAGGATGCGGCAATTTGCGTCAAATTCCATTTGGAGCGCGAGCGAAATCCGGAAAAGTTCAACAGCCGAATGAAGAATAAACTCTGGTACTTCGAGTATGCCACCTCGGAGCAGTTTGCCGCTTCATGTAAAAACCTTCACGAAGACATCGAAATCATTGTAAGTTAGTAATGAACGAAGGAAGAAAATCTCAACGGCAACTTTCAGTGCGACGACGTATCATTAGACCTTGCCAATGGCGCGCCGCTGCAAGGCATTGCCCTGTTGAATATTCCGTACACTCATGGTGGCTCCAACCTGTGGGGCGAGCACTTATCCGGCTCGCGACGCAAGAAAGGCACCAAGAAGAAGAAGAAGCAGAAGGAGCTGAGCACGCACAGCTTCAATTCGATTGATCTGAGCGTTGCGGTCCAAGGTACGTCCATTCCCTCGCCCCAAAACATGAGCGATGACTTGATGGGCGCTTTATTTAAGACATCGGTGATGGATTGATCGAAGTCATCGGCTTGGAAAATTGCCTCCACATGGGGCGCGTGCGCACCGGGCTGACGGCGAGCGGACGTCGCCTCGCGCAGTGCTCCTCCATCATCATCAAGACGAAAAAGACGTTTCCAATGCAGATTGATGGCGAGCCGTGGATGCAGCCGCCAACCACTGTACGTGTCCGGGTTTGTCTCGTCAAGCTTATCATCCAACTCATGTACGCTCGCTTGCAGATAACCATTACGCATAAGAACCAGGTGCCGATGCTGATGGCGCCTCCGCCAGACAAAAGACGCGGCCTGTTCCGGTTCTTCCGCAGATAGAAACTACGACCACGACGACCGCTCGTGACCACACCCCTTATCAATTAACCTGCCTCAATACTAAGATGACTTAATAGTGAAGTTATCGATCAAGTACGTACGTAAGCTGAGTGGGAAATACTTATTGTTGGCCAAAATCGAAGTCAACACTCTAGTCATCACATCTTTCATTAAGTTGTCAAAGATTAATTTCTAACAAAAACTCTATACGTAGCGTTAGCCGTAAATTGTCGCGTCCTTATTTCCAGCCGCTGTCTGTACATTACACGCATTTAATGGACGGCATGAAATTGAAAGCTAAGCAACATAGTCGACACCATCTGACAATAACAATAGCTCAGCAGTTCTGTGAATTCCAATATTCAAAACGGCTTAATCTCTTAATAGTCTCTGTTTTAATCAACACTTGGCGAACGCATGAATTAGGGACCAGAAGGAGTACTCTCATTATAGCACTGAAGCTAGGAAATTCCTGGACGTGCAACCTTACAATTCAGAAACACTAAAAACAAAGTCAGTCCTACCTTTCCACGTTAAACGTTAACTTCAACTTTCCTACGATACATTTTAAATGTTGTAGACGACTTTTAAGCTCGTGCGAAGCCGTTAATGAAAATGAGTAACGCTTTATCAGCGACATCAACGTATAAACTGTGTTTATCCTAGGACTTGTGCCACTCTTGTACTTGTGCGGAAGCCGCACGCTTCCAAAGCTAATGAATTCGTGAAGGTATTTTATGTAAGGTAAGAATTTATAAGTAATAAATTGAGATTTGTAATATCAATATTTTTTACAAGAGGCAACTTGTCTTACAACTAGACTTTTGCATTTCACTATATAGTCCCCCATCGAGGAGCACATTATTTATAGAAATTGAATATGTATGAATTTAGGATATCTACTTGCAAAACGTGTACATTTCGTTAATTTATGGAGCTGATAATGGTACTTAATGCCAACACGAACACACACACACAAACATGGAACTATACATATTACTAGGTGTAATCAAGCGACATGGGGGAATGTTCAAGAATCTGTCGGTTATCATTATCAAATATGCACGATTTCCAACAACTCAGAGTATACCTATCTATGATATTAGATGTTATGTTTCGCCAAACAAAAATTATGATTGTTTTCATTGTAAAATTGTATGTAGTAGTTTTTAACTGCCATTTTCTGTTCATTTTATATTTCTCCTGTTATCATCGAGATTGGTCCTAGATCCGCTCGTGATGGGAGGATACATTCTGTCATCAAATTGATATAAAACAATTGATAAATTGCTGCATAGCTTTAAAGCAAAAAAAACATTAAGATGGAGAGTAATGAGTATTCTATTATATATTTAATATATATATATATATATTTAAAATATTATATAGTACAATTAGAACTATATGATTACTTATATGAAAAACAGAATCTATAAATCTTGATGATATATAAAAATACACAAATACATGCGATGTCCAACCGTTTCAATCATACGGTTTCGTACCCTCTCTGGACTTGACGCTTCTTATCCTAGTACCTACATAATAACGAATCTTCTTGGGATCAAAGTAAAAAGTATCACATACTGGTTTAAAAATAAGATTAGTCTATATTTTAATCTTAAAAAGTTGTAGAAGTAAACATTCTCAGTACAAACTCACGTCCGAGCCCTCGTCGGATCCCATAAACTTTCGATCCTCGGGTGACCGTGACGGCGGAGTTGGAATGGGATAAAGCAACGGCAAATGCGAGGAGGGTAAGGATGTCTGACCCCCTGTGATCGACGTGAGCGAGGGCACCATCGCGTATCTGTTGGCCAGTTGGAGCATTTCCATTCGCGCCGCGAACTTGAACTGAGGCGGAATGTGTTTCATCCAGGGCACCAGTGACAAAAGAAAATGGCGGTCATCGTCGTGTGGCTCGGCGCCCTTCTTAGTGGTCGGACGTTTTCCGTCGACCAGATCGCATTTTCTTCTTGTTGAGTAGGCCGTATGATTCGTTGGTTTACCGAAGGGATTATCGTCCTCGCTGCCATTGGTGGAGGTGTCAATCACGTCCTCCAGGAAGGACATTTGCTGTTTGTACAGATACGGCGCTTTTTGCTTTGCGCCATCCGGTGTTGGGACGTGTCGAAGTTTTGCGTCCTTTGCGTAGCGATCTCGGAGGTGTTTCCACTTCAGTTGGGCCGAGGTCCCTGGGAATACATCATATTTCAGTCAAGTGTAAGGATGTTTCCGAAAGTGTTACAGAAGCGCCACCTGCAGGCCTAGAGGAACAAAGTAAAATGGAGGAATTGCAGATTCCTTGGGATTCAGTAACATTGCACTGAAATATAGCGTCGCAATTGGAAAATGTTTCGAAAAGTATCGGTAAGTATTTTAAAACACTGCACATACCTACTTGCTTTCTTTCCTCCGCGGTCGCACTGGGATACAGAAACAAACTGGCAATTTCCTCCCACGCCGTTTTCCTTTTTTGTCTATCCCCGTAGTCCACATGTCGCATATCCCAAATGCATTGGCGCTCTTTCACCGCTTGAATTAATCGCTCCGAACTGATTTTGCTCATTGTTTTAAAATATTTGCAGTGGGTGCCTCTCCTGCACCGTGATCACAACCTGCGCGCGTTAAAGCCCCGAATAAACTGGTCGAGACGCGGCGCCGAGCGAAGAAAATAACACGCGTCGAGTCGACGCAGACACGCCGCTCGCGGCGTTCGCCCCCCATTGCCGGCGTCGAAGCGTCGCGTCGAGCCGGCGCTCGAGTCTACCGCAGTCTGGACGGGCGTCTATTTTTAGTCTGGGCCGCTGTATCTCAAACAGTTAATTTGCGTTCGCGCGAAGCTCATCGCGGACGTGGACGAGTTTTGCGTGCCGCATTCATTCTCAATTGGCAGCGCATATTTTTTCACTGCGTAGATCCTGTGCCGATCCATGGTTATTTCATGTTTTTGGAGCGTCCCGGCGGCAAACGTTTGAGGAATTCAGGTCTAAAGCAAAACACGACATTCAGCCGGCAAGAAATTGTCGAGTCGACGCGACGCGCCGACGCGCGACGCGGCGGCGCGACTAGCTCCACGAGAAAGCTGTTTTTTGTGGCTGGCTGGCTGGTGGCTGGCTGGCTGGCTGGCTGGCTGGCTGTCTCGGCGAATATCGACTCGTCTGTTACCTCGTCTGGTTCAATATTCGAGCGTGCCGCAAGTTTTAATTGCCCTGAATTATGGCGGGCATTTATTAGGAAATGTATGAATATTTCATCGCTCTGCATGAAAATTAGATGTTTTAATCTTTTAATGAAATCAGAAGAACGTGTCACACGTAGTACATATGTATATTTTTATGAAATTTTGGGGCAAACTATTATTCACAAACACAGATTGCTATAGCAACTCAGCATTTGTGCATCGTCCATCGGCACTTCCTTCTCCACTTGGTAACCATTCTCGTCAACACACCTGCACTCGCCCCGTCGGCATTGCATGCTCTTGTAGCTACCATTCGGGCAACATTCCGGTTTCTCTAAACCGGAAATCAACAAATTCGCGCGTGCACAATTGCAATTCATCCTATCAATTGCGACTTGACTCCTTCGTGCGATGCCGTAGTTTTCAATCTGATTGCCCTCCGGATCCGCGCAATAGACTCTATTCGCATAAGTATGAATCATTTCTCACCTGAAAATGTGTCCAACAAACTTACAAATTCTCTTTAAATTGCACACGCGCAAAGCGCCCATCCATTTGACATTTTGAATACACCGCTCCGTACGTATCATATCCTTCAAGCCGATGTGTCATGTCGTCGACGTAGTTTCGATTGAAACTATCCTCGCATACGCGGTAGTAATCGAACTCAGTGTGTGTCTTATTGTCAACTGAAAGCAAACCAATTAATCAATGCAAAGAAAATTTGTTCGCAAAAGGTATAAAACTAACAGCAAGGCATTGCTTCCTGCTCAATGGCGGTAGGATTTACGAACTCCTGTTCGCGGTACGTCGGCGTACCGTCCAGTATATCCACGCAAAAACAACCCTCCTCCAAGCACTGAATCGGATCGAAAGAACCGTCCGGTAGGCAACGCATTTGTGACCATGTATTGCCGAAGTCCTGGAGGTTGCGTACTGCTTTTGCGTTGTGTCGTGAACAACCACAGTGCAGGAGTTCTGCAGCTAAGGGCGTGAAGGAAATTTCACCGAAGATGCGACTTCCGAACTCGTCTTGACAAAAACAACTATGCATACAATTAGATTTAGGAATGCGCATAAATTGTAACTTATGAGACGTACATTTCACCAGGAATGCATTTATATGTGGCGTAGAGTCCATTTTCGTCACATTCAGGGCGTAATTGTAGGTTTCCCACAAGGCCTTTCTCTATATTCAGGTCATAGGTTAACTGGTCTTTGGAGCAGTCCATAATAAATTCTATAAGATTAATGTTGTTTCCTTCTTTTCGGACATTTTAAATATTTCAGAATCTTACGAGGCGTTAATGCAGGTTTTGTTGTGGAGGTTGTTAATTTCACAACATCCACCACTAAAAAATTCATAAGAGAGAGCAATTTACATATGGTAATTCAACGTAATTGGAAATGAGCACTGACTTGTTTTACATTCTGCTATGACATTTTTAGGGTCTGGAGAATAGCAGTATAATCCCGGACCACACATGTGCGTTGGAGCAATTCCAGTTGCTTGGCCAATCGGACAAACGTTTCCATCCCCTAAATATATTTTATTTAATTGAATCCTTGGATTTGAATTCACCCAGCGTGGGTTTATATTTACCTAAATAGGCGACGCAATAGGGACAACAGTTGCACGGATCCGTCGACAGTGTCATCCACCCAAAAAAGTCAAATTTACCAGCAGTGCAATTCGATGGAAGATCAGGGCAAGAAAGTTCCAGCAAATCATTGCAATAGTTTTCGGTACATCTTGCGGGTAGCTTTGGTTTTTCATCTGCCCATGCTTCCGCAACAAACAAAATGGCCACTACAACCACCATTACCATTTTGATTCGTACCTTCATCTTAAATGTTTCTGTAAATGATCATAAGAAAGTATAGAAAATACACAAAATTGCTTTTATGGGGTTAATGCTTAATTGTAACTGCTAAAAATTAATGTAACATTTTAATATATTATAATTTTTCATGCCATTACTTCCTCCAAACACCATTCGAAACCTCAATCAGCTTCACATCATCATGTTTAATTTTATTACATCTTTATTTTAAATATAATGGTAGTCGTTCATTATGGTTGATTGTGTTCAGTGACACTCATTCGGCCGAGCATAATCTAAACGTGTCGGTTTGCATATTTTCGATATTAATGTACTTGTTTAATACATCTTATTGTTAGTGTATGTTTATTATGTTTTAATATAACTGCTTCGCAAAAATGAAGACACTATATATTTGAATTTCATCGCTTTCGTGTCCGGCTTTTTATCAATGATTAAATGCACATTCGCACACATCGATAAATTTGTTTGTTTGTTTTACTTTGCATTGTTGGGTATTTCATAGAAAGTAAGCCATTGATAAAAAGGTAGTGCATTAGGTTCTTCAATTACATTTGACAACAATAAGAGCACAGAGAAACTTACGAAATATGAATCAACAACGTTCAGAATATTCAGAATTTTCGAAGAGGAAGTCGTGCGTTTAGACATGAGACGATGCGGACGACGCACAGAGCTGAAATGAATGGCGCATCGATGGTGAATGTGATACCTTATCGAGCTTAATCAATTTCATCGTTTTCAGATAACTTAATCGTAATAATCATTAAGAACAGGGTCGATTACGCATTTGAGTCATCACTTTAAGACTTGAAGCTCGCATTTGAACATCGCCGATGTTCAAGTTTGCAAAGTCAAACTCCTAATATAATCATTGTAATGATAATCGATTATACAATGCAAGTCTAAATAATTCTGATTATTGCGCCGTTTATGGCATAGCTAGCAGTTTACCTAAGCAATAACTAATCAAGTAAAATAGTTATATACTGGTACATGCCAGTAATATTCATCAATCACAAAATTAGCTACTAGATACTAAAATACAGATTAAAATATATGCATAGATCACAATCAATAATTACAAGCAAATAAATAAATTCTTTTAAATCTTTGTTTATAGTTTCTCTCTCTGGTTTTCTTCCATTTTGCTTGCTATGGTTTCGTGCATTCAGAAACCATTCTAGCTCGAATACGTACGAATTATGAAGTATGTACTATGAAAGATAACTAGATAATAGTTAATGTTGATTTGAATAACAAATACCAGGCGCACCTTTCGCTCTTAGGCATATAGACGTACTAATTCGCCGGAATTCCAACATTGCTTTAAAAAATAAATCTAGAATTTTAAACGTCTCGAATTTAAACATTTCAACGCCGTCGACTAACAATTACCCCGTGATAAGCATGCGCTATGTTTGTAATATGTATAGGAATGTATATTAGCTGCATGACCTACGGTGTTGAACGATATGATTCTTTACGATTGGAGCATTGAATACAAACAGAACTGATCGTGCATAGTGAAGTTCATATGGTGTGGATGAATAATGAATAGACAAAGATTGTTTATGTATACAACAGAACAACATTCATCAAAGCGTGTCTAACAACTATAAAACGATTAAAATTTGTTTTTCATTTGCGTGTTGTTTCCGCCGTATATATATATATATATTGTTTGTTTGTGTTTTATAGTTTCGTTTCAGTTGCATCATGTTCCATTATATCTCGCATGTTTTGTGTGCCATAAGACTAAAGTGACTGCTTCCTTCCGTCCTTGTAACTACCAACGACACACCTACGTTTTCGTTATTGTCGCATTGAAAAAACAATTTCAATAACACAACATGCCCCCTTAGGGAAAGTGCATCACTTTTCAGCGTATCCTCAGTAACAGAATGTTTCGGCTTCGGTTTCACTATCGGCCACACTTGCCTACGCACTTTTCAGCCGTCTTCCACTATAAACTAAATATTTTACATCCATTATAGCTAAAAGTAGGTTAATAAGGAGATTGTAATATTATAAACATTATGTGCAGAGATTTTGCTTTGGGTTGTTTGCTTCTTTGCTTTCGGTTATCATCCTACAATCTCGCCTGAGTCCTGGTCGCCTCCCGGCTCGCAATTGGGGACCGTTCTTCAATCGTAGAATAAAAAGGCAACGGTTTTTGTTTGACATAAGATGTAAACACGACCTGGGCTGATCTAAACATTGAAACGCGTTTCGGAGCCGTCGGCGAGCATCAACGTGACCGTGCGATTGTTGATCCAGACGAGGCGCGCCAAGCGCATGGGATTCAGGCGGCTGACGTCTGCGATAGGCGCCGTGGAGTAGGATTTTACGCAGCGTGTTTGCGACTGGCCCAAACCGAACATGCCTAGTGATGAAACGGAAATTAGGAGTATTCGTAGGCCAGGGTCAGCAGAGGAAGGTATTACCTGTGCTTGTTTGCCAAAACGACAACTTATTATCACCGCTCGAGTAGCTGACTAGAAATTTCCCATCGGGACTGAAGGCAGCGGCTGTTATCGCAGTCGTGTGGGCGTGTATTGCAGTATTCTTTCCTTGGCGTAGCTCGTAGAGCGTCAAAGTACCATTGTTAGCACCAACTAACAGTTAAGAAAAACAGAATCAAACGTTCGCATGTATCACCAACTCTTAGCTGATGAATTACAAATTACGGATTACTTGCATCCTTAATTGCATCCTACCTGCGATTCTTCTAGTAGACGGACAGTGCGACACCTGGTTGAATCGACAGACCGCAGGAAAAACGTCCTGTAAGCCCTTCGTCTTCAAGTGGCCGGGGTCCACGCAGTGCAGTATAATGTCCATGAGCTCAACTAGCAGCTCAGACATCTCGTTAGGCATTTTCTCGATGAGCAGCTCCACGCTGCGCAAGATCTCCGGTTTGGAGCGATGCAGCACCGAGTTGTTCATATTGACGTTGAGCGTTTGTGGGTTCTGCTGTAGCGCGTTGTACCGTGCGACTTCCTTAGCCATTGTGGTAATGAACGCCGCCGGCCGCGCAGTTGCGATCAACGTGAGGGCATGTCGGGCTGTGCGGCACGAATCCGCTACTGGTGTCAGCGGCAGGCCATACGTCATGCTGGGCACTAAGCGATCCGCGTCAGCGCACAACTCCAACAGCCCAACGAGCACCTTGCTGATGTCTAGGTACGGCTCCCACACGGTGAACCCTCGCCCAATGAGGTCAATCGCAGCTCGTCGTAACGGAATATGCGCTGGGAATTTGGAGCTAGGAGCCGCTAGTAAGAGATGAGAGAGCGCGAGCGAAGTGAGCCGCGCCAAGTTGTTGTTTCCAATGCCGAAGCCGTCCACGAATGAACCCCTGCGATCGTTAGCACTCTGCCGTCGCTTGTTTGTATCCGTAGTGATATCCTGACCGAATTCGGCGCCGATGACGCCGAGCAAAACGACAGCGGTGGTCTGTTTCCGCTTCAACTCGGCAAGACTGGCCGG
>JAAAKC020184277.1:18695-31937 GCA_010014765.2 Aenictocupidus jacobsonorum | reverse complement strand
TAAATACTATTGTACAGTTTTATTCAATAGATTAGGCTAGATAATACGCTGAAAAGCATCACGTTGATTATGTGCTTATTATTTTAATTAGAAAATAGAAAGACGTTCACCAAATCTCCAGCACAATCCTAATAGTAGAGGTACTGTGGGAGCTGTTTAGCTTTAGGCTGGCAGCCTAGTGCGGGAAATTACATGCGAGGAAGTCAAGTGCCAAGGCACCTGAGTAACTGTGACTAGCTTTGTCATATATTCGCGAAATAGTTTACAACTAATTCCAGCGCTTGATGTGCTGGAAGTGCCGAAACGTAGGCGCGGCAGATAAGGACGCGTGCAGGAGATTCCGAAAGAAAGACAACGCCAGTATAACCGGTTATGCAAAACTAGTTTCGTAACTGACTGCGAGAGGAGATTCCATCCGCAGAATCGAATACCCTGCGTGGTACATCGAGTTTTCTCAACTTCACCTTGCGCGTACATTGCAAAGAGCGGTGAAACGACAAAGTGCACGCCACACAGGCGTCGGTTGCAGGGAGTGGTAGACCATTACCTACGCATTCGCGAGTCATAATTCTAGATGTTTGCTGCGTTTAATCCGCCTTAGAAATTAATTTTAATGCGACTTAAAGATAATCTAAAACGCAGTAGTTTGCAACCATACGTCAGGATTTTATCGTTCCAAGGTAGTTTTTTAAGTCAAGTGAAATGATTACAGCGTCAATGCCCGTTGCATTTACCAAGCTATTGCAATTAAAAATATTTGAAATCACGAGGACGCATTAATATTTTCCGGCGTTACGACGCGAAAGATCTACAAGTGCTAAGTATGAAATGGTCGCCTAGAGGCATCGGATTGTCAAGTATGTTCGAAAATCTCATGCACGGCGTGCTAAAAATTCTCCCTTTTGGACATTTTCCAAAACATTGCAACGTCTATTTGCGTCAATTGTTGAAACCTGAACTTTCCAAGATCTACGAATCGGCCGTACTTGTACTAGAGAGGTGCATACGTTCAACACGTGGTGAGAAGGTTCAAAAAGTATACCGCGCTCTTTAACAAATAATCGCAGCGCTTAGGAACTTTAGCTTTGCTTCCAATCTGGATTTACATAGAAAGAGAAAGCATGACGCACGCCACGAGTAGACGTAGCTGCAACTGGTATCAGTGCTCGCCAGTGCCAGCTAGTTAGGCACTCACCTCCAGTGCTCAGCGCCAGCGGTTTGCGCGACGTTTTGAGGAGGAACAGGTTTGGACTTTTTCTTTTTAAATTTACAAACACATGTACGGTGCGCGCGCACGCCTTATGAACGAGCGAGACGGCCTAGGGGAGATTCCATGCGGCCACGATCGTGGGTCGTGGGAGGGGAGAGGAAATCGCACGCCTTGAATGGTGCGCGGGAAGGCATTATATGGAGTCGGCGGGTGCGACGCAGACGACGGAGGAGATTCCAACGTACGAGAATGAGAAATGCTCGCTCGGCCTTTACAAGTACGTCATGCGATTGTGATGCGACGAGAGGTATAGGCGGCGGGCTGCGTGCGCTCGATAAGGATCGCCTGTGTTTTGAATACAGCGTCGCGGCAAGGAGCGTGTAGTTGCTCGGAGCGAGAGAGCTGGCGAAATGGAACAGTAAACATGGCGCCGCGCTAGTCAGCACATCGTTCCGAGAGTATGGTGCCGTTGGGTACGCGCGCTAAATCTTGGTGATAGGTGCCCCGTTGTTTGTTTATAATTTCGGTTTCGTTCGTTTCTTGCCGCCCGCCGCCTCTTGCGTAGCCAATACCATCCGAGGTATTCCATGAATCATTGTGTTATCGCGCCGGGTAGGTGATCCCAACGAGTAGCGAGACCGTGCGTGGTGGTGGCGTGACGACGGCAGGCAGCGCAAACAAGTGCCAAAACCTCATCTCGGATGCGACAACGCCAGTGCGCGTAGCGGCAGCAGGCGCATGACCGTCCGGCTCCGATCCATCGCAATCATCAAAACAAACGCCCGCCAGCCCGGCTGTCGGCCCGGCACGCAATCGCTTGCCGCGCGTCCGCCCAGTGCCGAGCGGGGCAACCCAACAGGATTGAACGCGCCGCAGCGCACGCGGACCACGCGCATCAATGGGAAATGTTAAATTAGTAACAATGTGCCGTGATTGGTGACGGCGTCTTGTGTGACGGATACCGTGCGTGCGTCAATTCGTGCCTGTGCCAGACTCTGTGGACCACCACAGCGCGATGCACCAGCTGCATCGGACGGCAGCAGCAATAGTAGCAGCTGGACGTTGTATTCCGTTGTGAGGAAGCTGGAGACGAATCGCACCCTCCTACCGAACTGCAGCAGGTGAGCACCCACCTTGGGCGCACGCCGCGGTGCCAGCGCGCTGATATGGAGACTCGAATTTTGCACGGTATTGTACTTTGGCGCCGTGTTGACTCTCACTTGGCGTCATACGCTGTCTGTGCCGTCTCGCAGCCTCCCACTCTGTTTGAGCGAGCGGGCTGCTCGTGCGAGATCCACTGCGAACCTTTCGAATAGCCTGGCTCTTCGGTCGCCAAAATAGAGCCGCCTGCTTCGCACCTAAATTCGTCGTTCGGATAAACTAGTTTAGAATACTGATCTACGCACGGCGAGACTCGCATTCCTACCTTCTGGCGTTAGTGGGGTTGATTTCACTGTGAACTTGTAGCTTGAATGTTCGCATTTGGTTGGAATTGCTCGCAATCGCTCGCAGCGCACAAGTCATGGCAACGTGCATGTGTGGGTGCGCGCTTGGTTACTTGCGTACGAAATGTGTATTTTGTTCCGCGTGCGCCTCAACAATGCTCCGTAATTCGCTTAACAATGCCGGGAAGTTTCGAATGTGTGTGCGCTATCTGTTCGCGAATACGCTTGCAACACAATTCCGATTTGTAATCGAATTACATACGTAGGCGAATCTAGCAATAGTGCATGGTGTGCTTGCTCTTGGGATTTTTGTCGCTGATAAATCCCAAGGCGGGTTATAATGAAGATGGGATCATTCTCAAAATGATATTTAGAATTCAATGAAGTTGATTAAAAAAAATTCGCCTGGAAAGTGATGAACTGAATTTTCGCAGAAGTCATAACATAGAGCGCCCCGACCGACCGGCCGGCTCGTTAGTTTACTTTATTAATTATCACGTTGTACAAATGCTCCTATTTTTACTCATTGTTACTCCTATTTTTACTTATTTCGGCGGGAGTGATCCTTGCAATTACTGAGCATTACTCACAACTCTAACATGCAGTCGTGCTGCTGTTTGGGCATGGTGCGAGTGTGGCGGTTTATTTGCGGCTACCTTTGATTCCTGGCCTGTGTGGTCACATCGTTTGTATAGGCTGCGCATTCGGGTCCAAGCGTACAATTGCGTTGCAATTTGGCGCTGCATGCGGCGTAAAAATTGGGTCGCCGCAATAATAAAGACGATGCGTCATACTAAAAACAAACTCAACGTGCTGCATATCAACCGAATGGTGGCGATGCACTGAAATATGTCTACCGCCTTGCGTTATGAATCGAGCCATAGTTCAATTCATCACTTTCCAGCCGCGAGCGTGTAACTGCTGCATGTGCGCTGTTGTGATTGTGTGTGCGGTGTGGTGGTTCGCATTTTTCAGTAACGTGTTTTCGTCGCCTTTTTGTCGCGGATCGCAACTATGAATCAATCGTCATCGGCGTCGTTTGGCATAGCGCGCGCAATGGTGTCAATTCTAGAATTCAGCGGAAATTTAGCTGGGTGTGAGTGCGTTTTCCCGGTACGTACGGACAAGTTGGTGGCGATTTCATGGAAACCGCAGGTAGTTCACGTAATCGCCTTCTTGGAAAAGACGCCGAAGATTCGTGTGGGACGTGCATTGGTGCGTGTGATTTGTTGGGAGCGCTTTTTTGGGCGAGCGTTGCGTGCGTGCAGTGCAACAGGTTTCGGCGTAAGCCATTGCGCGAATGAAGACGACCGGCTGCGCGACGCTCCTCGCGCGAGTGCGCACATGCTGGACTGCATTCATCCGGGATACCTGCGCCAAGTGAATAATAGCACCTGCCGCATTTTGTGTCCCCCTTGTGTGGATTTCTCCATCGGTATACTCATACTGTTGCATGTGGTCTCGCCTTTGGAACATTTTCTGGTTACGTTTCTGAAAACATTTTCAGCCGAATATCAAAGAGAAACTATATTAAAAAGCGTATGCATACAATAACACATATATAATACATGCACCCCGTAAACACCCGTGAAACGTGAAACATACACCGGCTAAAGGTGGTTTGTTGTTTATTCTGTGTTATGAACTGTTGCCACATGTATTTACGCGCTAAAAATGCAATTTCCAGCTTGGTGTTCATCTCATCTTATATTGACCTATCTCTAATTGCCAATATCAAATTACCATCAATAATTGCGTTATCTTTTAGATCAGCAATCGTGTGACTAATGGTCATCAAGTAGTTATGATCAAATGTTGATTTTCATATTGTCCCGGAGTACTCGCAATCAAAGTTTGTTTCCATACTTATTATAAACATAGTTGTCTGAATACCGAGGGCTATTTACGTAAGGTAGTTTTCCTTTTAAGCCAGGATTGTTGGAAGCTGTTGTTTTTTATTGGATAAATGAATCAAATCAAAAATAAATAGCGCAATAAAACTGGGGCTTCTACGTAGAATTAGAACAGTTTATTCGAAATGATTAAAAGATTATACTGTCATACTCACTGGTAAGTATGAGATACCGTTGGCTATATCAGTGCTTATCAACAGTTCTCCCACGCGGTTCATCATTCGCTCAAATATATCGTAATTACAAGTCTAAACCTTGTAGCAGGTTAACAATGGATGTTGGGACACCGATAAATTACGTCTTCTCATAGTGGTATAATTTATTTCCAGATTGTATCAGTTAGCGAAATGGAGAGCAGCGGTGGCGTGAACAAGTACTTGCACAAAAAGTTCAAGAAGCAGACGAGCATTGAAGAGGCGCCTGCTCCACTGATCCACGTCAGTGTTGAGGAGCGCCTTTCCAATCCAGATTCCTTCCGGCATAGTACAAATAATAGCGATGTGAGCGCTTTGAAGTCTTCCATTACATATCCGATCTTGGGGTCGCGACGGAGCCGGGCTTACAGTTTTGTTAGCCTACAAGAGGAACCGCCCGGCACCACTGCGCTTGTCCTGCGCAAGGTGGACTCTATGAGCAGCGAACAATCGGACGAGGACATATCACACAATGCCATGATCAGGCGCAGCCCCAAGGAGCAGGAATACCTATCGTCTTCCACACTGCCGGAGAACAAGATTAGTAGGCTACGCGAGGACGGAGGCGGAAAGGAGGAAAGTGTGACGCGCGTCTATGATGCGCACAATGCCATCGCATCCACGACGGTCAACGGCGGTAAGTACGTGTGCCCCTTCTGCAGTCTGGCATGCAGCAAGCCCAGCGTCCTGCAGAAACATATCAGAGCGCACACGAACGAACGTCCGTACCCTTGCCAGAGTTGCAACTTCAGCTTCAAGACGCGAAGCAACCTATACAAGCATTGCAGGTCGCGAACGCACGTGAATCGGGTGATGGGCAACAAGGGTAGTGGGGCCGGTTCAGAGGGCGAGTCAACTGGGACGACGCCGCCACCGTTCCCAGTCGAGCGCCCCTCTGTGATCGCTGACGCGCCAAGCAGTATAGAGGAAATTCCTGTGAAAGCCAAGCCCTACAAGCCGCGCTTCCATACCAAGTCCTATTACGAGAATGAAAATGAAGAGAACAGTCTTGCAATAAGTAACGAAAAGAATCCGGAGGCGTCGTCGAGCATGTGCTATGCGTTCAACAAAATTTTGGATGCTTGCGAACAGCGCCTGCAGCCTATCGACGAGAGATTGTTCGTGCATTCGCATAGTTCGATGGATATGTCTGCAGATTCCTTAAGGTGCAATGGCGACGACCAGCCACTTAATTTAACGAGCAAAAATCGCAAGCGCTGCCTCAGTGAGGTGTCTAGCGAGCCGGCGAAAAAGAGTCTAATCAAGGAGTTGCTTCTGAAGAACCTGTCTGCTGATACGAACCTACAATGTCAGCACTGTAAAATGATATTTCGAACATTTACGGAATTGGAACTGCATAAGATGAAGATGTGTAAGGGCCGCGGTGAACCACGTTACAGTCGTAGCAGCAGCGTTAATGTTGCTTCGATCCTCACCCAGAACAAAAATGCATTTGACAATATGCCTCAAAATGTATCCATGTATTCACTCAAGTCCCCAGGACCCTTTCTGGGCAAGACCCGTCTTGTGGAGTCGGATAAAAGCAAATCGTTCTCCTGCGATGACAGTTTTAAGGGCAGCATAAAAGATATCGGCAAGGAAAGCCCATATTATCAGTCGAACTTTGACTTCTCCGGCGACAAGTTGCGAAAGCCATCAGTTAAGCTATTCGGCGGTGAAGTTAAAGTGACACAAACTACCTGTCTGAACGATTCGGAAGATGTTCCCACATATCCTGGTGAGCGAGTGGAAAAGTCTGATTTTCGCATCGCACCCAAAGTAAGTGAAAATAGAGTTATTAGAAATACGCTTCAATCGGGTGGCATAGTGCTACATGCTCTACCGGACAAACAGAATAGCGTCATCAAGAAGGCCAATAGGGTAGAAAATAGAAGTGAAAATGGCTGCAACGGCGAGTATTCCAATATCATGGACTTCAGTCAGAATGCTGCAAAATTGTTGGCGCCCAATTTGAAGCAGCTAAACCTAGCGATACCCGTGCCATTGTCATCCAATTCGGTGTACCCCCCGCACGCCGAAACATCGCGAGTATCGCTCCTTGCAGTGAGTCATAAAGCCGCCATAAAACCTAATGTGATATCGGTTGGTGACACATCAGACCCACTGAGCCTTTTGGTAGATGGCAAGGTGGTTCGGTATGTGCCCGGTATGCCTGGCCCGGTAATCGCCGAAACGATCAAACCGAAACCTGTCATTCAGATCACACCTTCGGGCGACGATGATGAGAAAGCGGCGCATGCCGGTGTGAAATGCGAGTTGTCCGGCTCGCCAACTTCGAACTCCAATGTCAAAGTAGAGACGTTGGAGCCGCCTCCAATGACCGCCGACCCTCCGAGAAAATTTGTGCGGCCAAATAGTCTAGCGCTCAAGCCCTCGTCCGTTTCCCTAAAACATCACCATGGCTTGACGCCCACGTTGTTTAATCAAATCCTCATTAGTCCAGACACACCTCGAGGCGACAAGAAATACAACGAACAGCTAATGAACGGCAATTACTATAGCAACCTGGGATTAAAGAGTTCTACAAAGCCAGTGTATTGCACACTTAATAAGACACAGCCTTTTTATGTGCCACACTTCCGGAAGTTGAGCATGTACTCCGAATGGCGGCAACAAGATAACAAAGGCGACAAATGGTACGTGCTCGAGTATGACAGTCGGCAGAGGAGTGCTAGTTACTCGGTCGCCGGCGAGTACAGCGCAGATAATATCGTTCAATCCAGATATAAAGTAAGACATATACATTCCTTATAATTCATGTGATTTCTTTAACACGTGCTGTCATTTAGTTCATTTCTGGCGATGCAATTAACAAGGAGGACCTGGCGGTTTTGGGCGGATGTGAATCTCACGAGGATTACACCTATGTCAGAGGACGAGGTGAGTTATTCAAATTGAATAAGATTTGCTTTTGTGAATTACTAATCACAGTAAGTCAAGGCTTTTCTTTGAAAACTTAATATGTATAAAACAGTAATATGTATATATATTCAGAATTCTTACGTAGTTACGTCTCTCTTTTCTTAAAGTTTCGCTTAATTAATGTCATTTCTGTTTATTAATCGACATTCTCTTAACTTCCCATTAATTATTTCTCGCACTTCTGTAGGTTTAACGGAATTTAATTTTGCGTTTAGATACTTAATAATATTAAGGTAAAACGCTATTATCTTCTTATTCATGAATTGGTGATAATTGATGAAATGTGCCCAGTACAAATCAAAAAACAAACAAACAATTTAATAAATTATCCGCTTACCATCGTCGCACCAAGCCGTACCACAGAAGTAATAAAAACTGCAATAGATTATGAATCTAGAAGCTACATTAATTATTCGGTAAACAATAAACTAAAAGTGCTGCCAAATTTAAATTCTTTGGGGTGTGTCGTTATAATAACAACTTCGAAGTATTGGTAAATACGCTATTTTATCTTTCATTATAAACAAATAATTTTAAAATTTCCGACTATGCAGAGGATAGTCATAGAAACCGTCTTTTGTAGGTCGCGGTCGCTATGTTTGCGATCAATGTGGAATTCGGTGTAAAAAGCCATCGATGCTCAGAAACCATATTCGGACCCATTCTAATGATCGCCCTTACACGTGTAAGCAGTGCAAATTTAGGTAAATCGTTGATATCGAACCGTGCTATATAACCATGGCATGCATCAGAGAAATACCTATATAGCCCATGTCGTGTTTTAGTTTCAAAACAAAAGGCAATTTAACTAAACACATGAAGAGCAAAGCGCATACTAAAAACAATTGTGCTAATGGAAAATGCAAAATCGGCGTGAGCGTATGCACTCCATTGAGTGGTACGCCATCGTCCGATTCTGATACGGATGACGATAGCGGAATGGATAGCAGCGGTAAGGTTGTTTCCATTTCTATCAATTATCAACCGCGGTCGGGTTTTGTTTTTATGACTGGTGCATTTTCATTATAATCTCATGTGTACATAACAATACGTGGCATGTGTGGTGCTCCACGCCTATGGTTTTATTTTACTAAAATGTGTTTTATCCCTGTAATACGTTGAATTACATATTAAATGACTCATGTTTGGTATTTGTAGATGAGGCCTCAACACGAAACCAGGAACACGAAGCTGCTTACGGTTTGCTGTCATTGTCACAAAAGTTAAATTCGAATGCGAAAGAATTGCCCATCCCATCTACGTTGGAGACTGTCAGCCGTAGTTTCATTAATGCTGAGCAATTGGTACATGTTTTCAAGACTAATTATGTGAAGAATAAAATTCTGGATCAAAATATCTCGCTCAGCGCTATCAAATTGGCGGGTTCAGTCGCAAATGTTGCCTCCAAGGGGAATGATACTCAGAATGGGCACGAATCAAGGCCACTAACGTATCCGTATACAACACCGATCACTGCCAGCGAGGAGTCGCCCCCATCGGCGTCGAACGAATCGGTGTCTAGCGACCAATCGACCGAACGGAATATCATCAATTTCAATGTTATTAAGCGTTACAATCCGGGGCCAAAACCGGCACTGGAAAATTCAAAACCTAAGGAATCTGTGAATTACCAAGTGCTGCAAAAACTGTCACCAGTGCTGGAGCGCAAAACTGAATCGCACGTGTATCAGTCTCCTCCCAGAGAAAAACGCAGGCAAATAGCGTATCTGTCACTGCCACCTCCAGTACGAGCAACAGGAGAACTACATTTCAACACTAGTGACAATTCGGAGGCCATGGACCTCTCATTTTCTCAAACAGTTCAAGAGGAGAGGGTGCCATATAAAAATGCACAAAATCACAATGGGGAAAAGTTGCCTGAGCAATACCTCATCCAAACGGGCAGTGCAGTCCAGAGTAAGTTTTTTTTTTTAATTTTAAATAATGAGGCAGGCAATTGTGAATGATTTTTAATCGCTTTGCAGACGGTCTTTTGAAAATACGTGAATTCGATAACAGTGCCATGGAAACGTTAGCGGATATTGCCACGAAACAAGAAAAGCTCGAAAAGAATTCCGTCGCAAAGAACGTTGCCACTGAATTTTTAAAATTAGCCACAAAAAACGAAAATTTGAAGACTGAAGAGAAATCGTTTGGCGTGCCTGCGATCGCTGTAACAAAGAGTGACTTGATTGTCAAGCCAGAAGAAAACAAAAACTGTATGATATGTAACAAGACGTTCAACAAGCCATCACAATTGCGCCTACATATGAACATTCACTACTTGGAACGCCCCTACAGGTGCGATTCATGTTCCGTCAGTTTTCGTACGAAAGGACACCTTCAAAAACATGAACGCAGCGCGGGACATCATAACAAAGTAAGCTACATTAAATATTACATTCGGAGAACGTTGAAGGAAAGATCTAATTTTTAAATTGGATTATTTGTATGATTATGTGTAATACCGAACACTATTGAAGTCTAATCTTTGCTAACTTTTAGCTGTCTTCATCACCTGCACTATCATCTCAAGAGCCAAGACCATTCAAATGCATTGATTGCAACATCGCTTTCCGTATTCACGGCCATTTAGCGAAACACCTTCGGTCCAAAATGCATATCCAAAAACTGGAGTGTTTGTCGAAGGTACCATTTGGTCTTTATGCTGAATTAGAGCGTTCCAACAGCTTACTCACGGAGATCAATACCGCGGATGGCGATCAATGCCTGGACAGTCTAAAGGTGCGTGTGGGAAGCCTTATGTATATTTTAAATTATGTCAAATCTGCTTTCCGTTTCAGGCTTTAGCTAGACGAATCTTTGTTAATGACCCAAGAAAGTTGATTCAATTAAACGATGGAAAATTAATCGATTATCAAAGTTCAGAAACAAAAGCTGGTTAGTTAGCACATGAAACGATATGCTAGATTATCGAATAATTCTTAATATCGGGTGATCCCATCGAGTCACCAAAGACTGAAGCACGCATAAAACACAAACATAAAATGGGACGCAAAGTACACGTTAATATTAACAAATGAAACCAGAAACTTCGTCATTGTTGTAAGAATCCCAATAATGAAGTCATTAAATGCTATTATTAAATAACTCTGATCATGGAGTTTTTAACTATTGCGAGTATGGAATCTTAGAGACGAAAGTATATTATTAAAAACTTAAATGTGATATAGTTAATATAGGTAATAAATGCAAAGAAATAAATAAAACAAACATAAATGATAAACATAGAATAATATTTTAATGAAAATATTTAAAGTAGAGAAATGTTTACTGTTTTTCTAATCAATGTTGGATGATTGTGAATCAAAATTTGAATCAATTTCCATAGGCATATAATTGTGAGGACATTGTTTAATTATGGAGTTGTTTAAATTCTAATCACAAATTGTGCAATTTAATATCAACCTTGTTTTAAAGTGGCACTTGTAAAAATATTGCCAAGAATGTTGAGTTGGGTAATTTGCTAATAGGTTGGTAAATACGAAATTTATTTTGTTGTATAAATTTATGTAGTTTAATTGTAAGTATGGTAGAGAATATTTCTGTGTGACTATTCTGTTCTCAATTAATTACTACTATTAATGAAATTGTCATGAAAAGTGAAACTAAGAGTACAACATTATACTTGTTACTACATATACAATATTGCATATTTTGTTTTCGTTTATTATTATAAAATCTGTTTTATTTAAAATCCAACACGAGAAGTTTTTTGGCTAATATTGGAACCTACATTCCTTTGAGAGTACGTTTACTATGAGTGTAATTGACGGCATGGCGGACAAACATGAATTCGATTAACAATTTCTTTTCTTATTTGTGGATAGTGTACACTGTTTCTATTAAGCTGCAAAACTGATGAAAATCATGGTGTGCATGGGCGCCACGTGCCATTCGCAATCTTGGCTTAAATTCTTTGGCGTTTTATTCGCCTCAAAAAATATTGTAATAATAACCTAAGCGCAAATGGCATGAATCTGCCACCGCTTAACAAAATGTTTACGCCCGGTTGGGTTAGTATAAATACGTAAGTAACTGCCCGAAACCGCTAGACTTCCGAAAAAGCGTCAATTCTTACAATTAGTGCGAAGATACTACGCATAAAAAATATTCAAATTGGTGATCCCGACCTCGTGGATTCCCCTTCTTACAATTAGATTTGGGAGTTTTATTTTATTTATTTGCAATATAGATAAATATTCAATAATCAATGTAAAGGAAAGGAAGAGCAGGCTAAGGCTCCAAGGATATACCAAAGTTAAAAATTTTAAATTTTACTGAACAATTCAATGTTTAAAAAACTGATCATGTTGAATGAGGCAACAAATTGCAGTTCACAATCTCATAGACACCTGTAATCACAAACAAGCACTTTCAAATCCGTTTGAAACCCTTTCGCGAGTGAAAAATCAAACACGTTTTGAGTATCCGCACCGCGGAACACGATTATATACTTTCGAGTATACCGCCACGCAGCAAACACGTTTGAAAGTGTATGTCGCCTATCATTTTGACCATGTGAAACTTAAACAAACAAATTTGTGTTTCCATTAATTACATAACATTTGGAGATCTTTTCACATGGAACAACCCAGCAAAGGCATCCTGCAATGCTCTCTGACAAGCAAAGTGTGCTTTAAATCCACCAGCTCTTTCAGAGTTGGTTTCCTGACGAATGTGATTAACAAATCCATTGTTAATTATATCTTGCATAGATGGTGGTCTGGGACCATCAATAACTAATGTGACAGGTTTATAAATGAATAGTGGACCTTCATCTATTTTGACTGGCAGGAATGATGGATTCAGAGAAGAGCCAAATTTAACACCAGTGGAAAATGTAGACAATTTTTCTGGTCCTCTAATATCTGGCAGGGTCAACTCTTCTTCTTGTTTGTTCTGTACAAAGTGTTCCACAATGTTAGATGCACTTGCATTTGAAAACATTAGTTCATCAATAAGGGCCTCCTTCTGAGCTATTTTCTTCTTTTTTGTTGAAACTTCTTCCATTTTGATGTAATTTTTTCTAAGCTCATCCTGTTGTTTCTCCAACTCAATTATTTCTTCAAGCTCATACTCTTCTCTGCCCAGCTTTGTCTTATTCTTCATAATCAATTCTCGATTTTCTTTCTTATACAGTTCAATTTTTTTGTTAGTTTCTATTACATCAATATCATACATGAGATTGTAAATTATGGTTTCAATTTCTTCCAAATAATCATTGTACTCTGATAGTGTTAAAAAATCTTCTTCTTTTTTATTGAAATCTCTCAACACCCTCTTTCGTATATCCACCTCCTTTTCCACAGTTGGATCCTCAAATAATTGTATTCTAAAGTTATTTCTACGTAGAGGAATCCTACATTCTGGACATGCTCCAGAACCTTCAAAGAACAAACATACAAAATGCGCATGATAACTGCAAATGGCAAGGCCTTACCTTTCAGGAATAATAAATCCACGCAACTTTCGCAGAGGGCATGACCACAAACATTTACCATCATTTTCAATGA